>PISX010007988.1:35630-85235 GCA_004024625.1 Mellivora capensis | reverse complement strand
AATAAATAAAATCTTTAAAAAAAATTTTTTTTAAGTACAGTTAGCATTTATGAAAATGTACCCATAGGACTATGTTTTAACTCCTCTCTAATTATGTCCTTGTCACAGCATAAAGTAAAAATGTAATTGTTCATAGAGGGATGCTGATGTTGAAGGATGAAATAGTTGATTATCTCTTTACAAATACTTTCTTTATGTCCTTTCCAGGAATGACTAAAAAGACTTATGTGGAATCTGTACTTGAGGGTATAAAACAGTCCAAACAAGAAAACATAGACATTGATGTTAGGTAAGACGCATTGTACCTTAGTGATCACCATTTAAAAAAACTAGAATGTGAAAATGTTGTTGTTTTGGTCATGAGTGTAATAGATTTTTATAAATCAAACAATAACTGACTTTTAGAAAAATGGAGTCAAGAAATCTATTGCTTAAAGTTGAGAATGCAGTTCTGAGTTTATTCATGCGGCAAAAAATTTTGAGGACTGTTGCTCTAGAGAAATACAGTTTCCCATTGCTCTTCAGCCAAAATCCAGACTTCTTATTGTGGCCTACATGGTCCCATGTGACCTGGTTGCCTCTCTTACTTCAATAGCCTTATGTGGACCACTTGTCATTATTACACACTGGTTTGTTCTCTGTTCCTCAAATAGGCCAAGAATGTCCCACGTCAGCATCTTTGTACATCCTGTTACTTTAGCCTAGAACACAATTCCTGCCATATCCTTGGATGGCTGGCTTTTCATTATCAAGTTCTCAATTTGGCTGTCACTTCCTCAGAGGGGCCTTCCTTGATCACTTTATCTAAAGGTTCCCTCCACCCACCCACAAATCCTCTAGTAATCCTTTCTATTTCCTTAGGGCACTCTTCTTGATAAGATCAGAAATTATCTTGTTTTATTTGTGTGTACATACCTACTAGAGTATAAGTTCATGAGGCCAGGAACCTTGTCTTTTGTTCACCACAGTACTTAGAAGAGAGATGACACAAATCAGGGCTCAATAAGTCCTTGAAGGAAGAAAGCTACCTGTATAATTTCTGGCTACAAAATCTCTACAAATTAAGCTTAACTAGGCTAATACCCACACCCTTCCCAAAAAGAAGAATAAAAAAAAAAAAGAGAATTCAGAAAAGAAGACCTATAAATGACGGATAAGTCTGTAGGGAACTATTTAATCTCACTAATCAGATAATTTTTTAAAAATATTTATTTGAGAGGGGCGCCTGGATGGCTCAGTGGGTTAAGCCTCTGCCTTCGGCTCAGATCATGATCTCAGGGTCCTGGGATCAAGCCCCGCATCGGGCTCTCTGCTCAGCAGGGAGCCTGCTTCCCCCTCTCTCTCTGCCTGCCTCTCAGCCTACTTGTGATCTCTCTCTCTCTGTCAAATAAATAAATAAAATCTTTAAAAAAAAAAAAAAGATTTATTTGAGAGAGAGAGAAAGTGTACAGGGGATAGGGGAAGGTCAGAGGGAGAGGGGGAGAGAATCTCACCCAGACTCCATGCTCAGCATGGAGCCTGACATGGGGCTAGATCTCACAACCCTGAGATCATGACCTGAGCCAAAATCAAGAGTTGGACGCTCAACTGACTGAGCCACCCAGGCATCCCAATCAGATAATTTTAAAGATTTTTATTTGTTTGTTTATTTATTTATTTATTTGACAGAGAGAGAGAGGGAGCACAGCGGGGGGGAGTGGGAGAGGGAGAAGCAGGCTCCCCGCAGAGCAGAGCCCATTGCAGGGCTCAATCCCAGGACCCTGGGATCATGACCTGAGCTGAAGGCAGAGGCTTTAACCCACTGAGCCACCCAGGCACCCCTTAGACAATTTTAAAAAGAAATGTTACAATGCCATTTCTGTAGCCCACCCCCCCCCGCCAGAAAACAGGGTAGTGACCACTGTTTGTGAACTTACACACTGCTAGTAAGCTTATGTAATAAATAAAACCTCTTTAAAAAGTAGTATGTATTAAGATGTATAAAAATGTTTCCTTCTGACCCAGTACTCCACTTCTAGAAATGTATCCAAAGGAAATAAATTGATTTTTGTGTAAGAGTCTTTATTGTAGTGTTATTTATTTATTTGTTTGTTTGTTTTAAATATTTATTTATTTTAGAGAGAGTAAGAATGTGAGAGAGCACGAGCAAAGGGGAAGGACAGAGGGAGAAGAAGCAAACTTCCTGCTGAGCGGGGAGCCCAACACTGGGCCAATCCTAGGTCCCCAGGATCATGACCCAAGCCCAAGGCAGATGTTTAACCAACTGAGCCACCCAGGCACCCCTATAGTGTTATTTATAAAAAAGTGGAAAATATCCTAAAACATTTAGCAGAAGACAGTTATATCATGTTATGGTCATATGATTTATATTGTTTTCTAATATTTAATGTCAGGATAAACTGTGAATTTTTAAAAAAAGACTGCATTTATATATAGTTGATCCAAATTTGATAAAGAAATAAATGCTGGAGGAATTTCGTGTGTGTAAAAAAAATAGATAAATTAATAAATGTGGGAGGAAAATTATGCAATATTAGCAGAGATTCTCTGCGTATTAGATGGCTTGTAGAATTTCAGCTAACATGAAGAATGAACTTGTACCAGCTATTGGATATGTGTTAGAATATTACCAATTTTTAACACTTACTGAAATAATCTAAGCCTCCTAATGAAATAACACACCACCACTTATGAAATAATCTTGCTAAAAAATTGAATCTGATCAAGCCTCTAGACTAGATCCAATTTTCAATTTATAGGAGATACAAGAGACAGGAGAAACAGGTTAACAATACAGGAATTCACTCAGCAAAATGAATATTGTCGGAGACTTTATAGAAAAAGGATATGGTTTCTTTAAATTCAAGAAATAAATTCAAGAAAAGCGGTGGGGGGGGCGGCGCCTGGGTGGCTCAGTGGATTAAAGCCTCTGCCTTCGGCTCAGGTCATAGTCCCAGGGTCCTGGGATCGAGCCCCACATTGGGCTCTCTGCTCAGCAGGGAGCCTGCTTTCCCCTCTCTCTCTCTCTGCCTGCTTCTCTGTCTACTTGTGATCTCTGTCTGTCAAATAAATAAAATCTTAAAAAAAAAAAAGAAAAGAAAAGCGGTGGGTGTTTGCAGAGAAGGGAAGGTTGAGTGTGGAGGGAGTTCCTTCAGATTAAATCTGAAGTCCACTGTGGACTTCAGTTGAATTCTGAATCAAACTAAAAAACAAATGCAAGAATAAAAAAAACATGAAACATTTAAGAATTTGAACACTAACTAGATGTTTGGTACAATTTAGGAATTTATGGTCTCATGCTCTCTGGCAAAGTAAGCTGTCCTGTCAGTCAGGCTGTACTTCTACTAAGTAACTTACATGTAGCCTGCCATACCTCTCTGGCCATACTCAGAATTGGTTTTTTCATCCTCACTATATTTGTTTTCAACTGTCTTTTTCTTATATTAAAGGTATTTGATAGCAATTGACAGAAGAGGTGGCCCTTCAGTAGCCAAGGAGACCGTTAAACTTGCTGAAGAGTTCTTCCTCTCTGCTGACAATACAGTTCTTGGCCTTGACCTCAGTGGAGACCCTACTGTAAGCTGTTTTTCTTAAATACATTTTATTTCTGAAAAGTAGAATCAGTTTGTGGGGTAAGTATTAGGTTGGGGCATCCTGCATTCTCCTGAGGTCTAGCATGTTCCCAGTGGATGAAGACCTATTCTTAAATAAAATCTTAAAAAAAAAAAAAGTGGATGGCGGGCAGCACCTGGGTGTCTCAGTAGTTAAGCATCTGCCTTCAGCTCAGGTCATGATCCTAGGGTCCTGGGATTGAGCCCCACACTGGGGCTCCCTGCTCAGCAGAAAGTCTGCTTCTTCCTCTCCCCCCTACTCATTCTCTCTCTTTCTCTCAAATAAATAAAACCTTAAAAAAAAAAAAAAAAAAAAAGACCTATTCTGCCCTGGATGACCAGAATGTCTATAGCAGCTGTTCTCAACCAGGGTTCTATGGAAGAATTAAGCCCTCTAAAAAAGAAAAAAGATTTGAATGAGAAGAGAGAAATTAAGTCATTACATACAGTGTATGTCTAATAATTAGTGTTTAATTATGGCTACGCCTTAATTATCTCACAGAACCCCCAGTTGAGAAAGGCTGGCCTAGAGCTTCTTGAATGTCAGATTCAAACACAGTGTCTCACTTATGTCACTATTGACATTTTGGGCCAGATAATTCTTTGTCCAGGGAGAATGTCCGGTGTATTGCAGCATGTTTTGTAGCATTCCTTTCTTCTCTACCCACTGGATACCAGTAGCACCCTCCTAGTTGTGACAACCAAAAATGTTTCCAGATACTACCAAGTTCCGGAGTGGTGGGGGGGGGAGTGGGGGCAGAATTGTCCCTGGTTGAAAACCACAGGATTTAGATTGTCCCTTGAAACTGGTTCTTAAGGCTTTGTCTAAACGTGGACCATTGTGCTCTCATTTCATTCATCCATTTGGTAGAAGCTTTCTTTGCTGTAATCATACAGGTTCCTAAATCAGGTGGGTTCTCCTCCTTAGCACTAGATATCTAGATTTCCTTACAGAAATAAAACTTGGTGACCTCTATATCTAGTGTGGCTGATTGACTTCAGATTCACTGATATGTGACTTAACATTCTTGACAGCAGGGATTGTTTTTGCGAGCTTTATGTTCCCTAAAGTGTCTGGCACACTGTAGGTGCTTTATAATTGAAATTTTCAAATGAGCCAATCTGCCATTTTTTTCCTTGCCATTATTTTATTCCTTTGTTTATTGACACACAGTAGCTAATTCTTCAGTCTGCCTAGAATTTTCATGCATCTTCATTTTAACTTTTATCTTCAAGGTAGGACAGGCAAAAGACTTCTTGGAACCACTTTTAGAAGCTAAAAAAGCAGGCCTGAAGTTGGCATTGCATCTTTCAGAGGTAAATAATATTGTAAAATTAGGCTGGAGAAGATAGATTACGGTGAAAATAATAATCATTTGTAAATGGCTAAAATTAAACCTGGAGGTAAAAAAAAAAAAAAGACAAGGAGGAAAGTAGGAATTTTTTTAAATGTAAATTATGATAAAGTTATGACTTGCTTTAGTCCCTTGTTACTGTTTTTATGTTTTTGTCATTCATGGGGGTGGCTATTGACTCACAGTATCACTATGTCATTAAAAAAGTTATTGAATTTGGGGTGCCTGGGTGGTTCAGTGGGTTAAAGCCTCTGCTTTCGGCTCGGGTCATGATCCCAGGGTCCTGGGATCGAGCCCCACATCGGGCTCTCTGCTCTGCGGAGAGCCTGCTTCCTCCTCTCTCTCCCTGCCTGCCTCTCCTGCCTACTTGTGATCTCTGTATGTCAAATAAATAAATAAAATTAAAAAAAAAAAAAGTTATTGAATCTTACTAGAGAAAATGCGTAAGTTTTTATCATCAGTCTTGTCATTGGCAGGCTGTCACTGAGTAAAGCACCAGTTCATCTCACCTGTCCTTGTAGGGTAAGGGACCTGAATGTATCACATGCACTGGCAAGAAAAGAAGTAGCTCATTATTATTTTATAAGGCTCATCAGAAGATCAGGTGCCCATCATTGGGCCCCAGCTCCTTGGCAACATGGGCACAATGACAGATAATGTAGAGATAATGGCTGGAGAACAGTCACTTTTTTTTTTTTTAAAGATTTTATTTATTTATTTGACAGAGATCACAAGTAGGCAAAGAGGCAGGCAGAGAGACAGAGAGGAGGAAGCAGGCTCTCTGCTGAGGTGGGGCTTGATCCCAGGACCCTGGGAGAGGCTTTAAGCCACTGAGCCACCCAGGTGCCCTGAACAGTCACTTTCTTAAGCACATCCCTGTGAGGCAAACAAGGGAGTCAACTACCCTTTCCCCCATTTTACAGATGGGTTTACTTTATAACGCAGTACTTCTATTTGTTGTTTTTTTTTTTCTTTCTTTCTTTGTTTTTTGACATTTTCTTTTTTTCTTTTTTTTTTTTTTGACATACAAAAAGCTGTACATGATTAGTGTATACAGATTGATGAATCTGGAGTTTATTGTCTCAAGTGCAGGAAATAATACTTAGACTACTTACCTCACAGAGTTATTTGTATTAGATACAGTAATATATAAATGTTGAATAGCATCATGATTTAAAAATTAAGGAAAAATTGGAACTTCTTGTCAATACTGATATTTTCATGTCTATAAGCAAAGAGTAATCTGGTGGCAGAACTTAAAAGGTAGGATCTGTGTTTCCACACTCTGAACAAAAAGATCTTTCACTCATAGGACTTCCTCTTGCTAACATAACTGATGTCTGATTGAAGCTTTTGGTCAATAAAATGGAACAACCAGCATGTGTTACTGTGACCCGTTATCTGTGATCTTTGTGCACAACATCAGAACCTTCCCTTTACCTTAGTCTCTGTTGCTTTTCTTTTTCTTTTTTTCTTTTCTTTTGCCAATTTGTTTCCTTAAAAATTCTTTTTAATATTCTTTATTCTGTTGCTTTTCTTGTTTGATCCATTGGATATGAAACACTTCATTTCCTCATGTTATGGTCATTTGTCTTATAGGCTGTTTAGTAGATAGAGTATATCTAGACCTTTTCATGGTAGTTGTGGTATGTAAGTAGCTACCTGTGTCAAAATAAAACATGAATGGGGCACCTGGGTGGCTCAGTCCATTAAGTGTCAGACTCTTGATTTCCACTTAAGTCATGATCTCAGGGTCATGAGATCGAGCCCCACATGAGTTCTGCATGGAGTCTGCTTGAGTTTCTCTCCTTCTCCCTCTGCCCCCCACCCCCCGCTGCTTGAGCTCATTCTGTCTCCCTCTCTCTCAAATAAATGAATAAAATCCTTTAAAAAATAAATAAAAAGTAAAATAAAACATGAGCACACTACACAGAGAATCTAGGCCCTGGAGTCAGATAGAGCTCCATGGCCTTAGATAACTTTAAAAAAAAAAAAAAAAGACTTTATATTTTAACTACAAAAGTTAGGTATATCTGAAGAAATCCCAAGTGTAGAGAAGTGTAATGTAGAAGGAAAAAATAAAAAAAATGAAAGGTCCCCTTCTCGTTTCAGTTCTGTTCCCGAGTTGATCCTGTTACTTTTTCTGAACTTTAATTTTTTTCATCTTAGTACTTTGTAAGAGTCTTGTGAGGTTTAAAGGAGAATTTATGTGAAAAGGCACAAAGCAGGTCTAAAAGTGTTTATTATTATTATGCTTGTTAACCATAATTATTACTATCTTTGAAACAAATCTAGAAGAATATTGGGAAATGAATGGGAAAATAAAGGCAAAGAAGAAAGCTGGGAAGGTATAGATAGTTCAGCTTTCCAGAATGCATTATCTTCTCTGAGAGACAAAGTAGCTGGCTACAGAAAAAAGTACCTTTAAAAATCACTGAAAGGGGCACCTGGGTGGCTCAGTCATTAAGCGTCTGCCTTCAGCTCAGGTCGTGATCCCAAGGTCCTGGGATCGAGCCCCACATTGAGCCCTGCCTGCATCAGGCTCTCTGTTCAGTGGGAAGCCTGCTTCTCCCTCCCCACTCCCCCTGCTTGTGTTGTCTCTCTCTGTCAAATAAATAAATCTTTAAAAAAAAAATCACTGAAAGAGGTTACTTATGCCCCCCCCTCCTTTTTTTCAGATTCCAAACCAAAAACAAGAAACACAAGTACTTCTGGATCTGCTTCCTAACAGAATTGGGCATGGGACATTTCTCAACTCCTCTGAGGGAGGATCCCCGGATCTGGTAGACTTCGTGAGGCAATACCAGATACCACTGGGTAAGGCTTAGGGCTTCACGTACTCCAGACAAGAGTGTACATTTGTCCCCAGCCACCAGGTTGCAACCCATATGTGGAGAATTCCTATTCTAAATATTTAAGTGTCATTTAGAAATTAAAAGTTGCTTGGACATGTGCCTCCTGAGCCTTAAAGTAATAGAAAGTTTTAGCTTCCATTAGAATATAAGCTCCATGAAAGCAGGGCCTTTGTCTGTCTTGTTCACTGCTACATTCCCCAGTTCTTGGAACTCAATAATTACTTTACTGAAGGAATAAGAGTCATCTAGTATTTTAAAATGACTTTAATGTAATTAATGTGTTATGAAAATATATGACATTTATTTAAAAATTAAGAATTATGGAAGATTCCAAGACATATTTTTTAAATATATTTTTAAAGATTTTTATTTATTATTTATTTGACAGACAGAGATCACAAGTAGGCAGAGAGAGAGGAAGGGAAGCAGGCTCACTGCCGAGCAGAGAGCCCGATGCGGGGCTCCATCCCAGGACCCTGGGATCATGACCTGAGTTGAAGGCAGAGGTTTAACCCACTGAGCCACCCAGGCGCCCCAAGACATAGTTTTATATGTGTGTTGACTATTACATATTTGTCTACATGTGTATTTAACAACAAATATTTATGAAGTGCCTGTTCTGTTTCAGTTACTGTTCAAATTGTTAGGAATAGAGCAGTAAACAAAACAGGCAAGGTTTCTTTCTCAAGGAACTTATATTTTGGCATTGGTAAAAGAGACAGTAAACAGCTACACAAGAAAATGTCAATGTTTGAAGAAAATTAAACAGTTTGAGATAATAGTGATGAGATAACCACTGGTCAGTGTTATGGTTAGGAAAGGCCTTCTCTGGAGGAAAAAAAGCAGTTGGCTGAAAACCATTTTACTGAATGATCAATTTGCAAAAACATTTGTGTGTGATGTGTGCTTTTAAATTACTTATGGAGTTTTCAGCAATTCATAATGAGATTTTTTTTTTCTTTTTACTAAGGACATTTTTAAACATCCACAGACGTTGCGAAGATGGAAACACTTGCATAGTGATTAGTGTGGTAGTTCAGCTTTGTGCCCAGCCGTGTGAGGGGGGCAGGCTGCCATCCCTTAGACTGAGTTGGCCTTATGTTGAGGCTGCCTTATCATACTGAGCAGATACCATCAATTAAGTCAATAGTATTTCTGCTGTGGCTGGGGAGCCAGTGTAGTGTGTCAAGGCAGGAATTTGTTAATATAAGTCATTCTTAAGATGGACTTAACTTGCAGCAGACAGGGAATAGATGGTTGTCTAAGTAAAGGAGTTTAGGGGTTTTAAGTCCATTTCTGCTCTTGGCTTTTTATATAATACTGTAGCCCTCCAACAGTGCTACCATTTGTTTTAGCCTCCACTAGAAGACCAGGAAGAAGTGCAGCAACCATTCAAAAATTCCTTCATGATTCTATCCTGCTTTCTCCACGGGGACTGGCTTATAACATTCCCCTTTCCTCTCCATTTTGGATAAAAGAAAGGGGAACGCACATAGCTGTGAAGAAGATACTAATTCCCTGTCTGGTACAGTTGCTGCCAAAACTTGCAGCACATACATCCTGTACAACTACACTAATTGAACTATAAATTTTCATGCCTAAGGTCAGTTTTGTAAAGTAATGAACTATTGAAAATTAACATACCTCGGAAAAATTTCTCACATGTCTACTTGGTGAACACTGATGAATGAGTCTACTAATCTGCTTTTAATAAGAGACTTTTTCCTCCTTTCATCTAGAACTCTGTTTGACCTCAAACATCAAAAGTCAGACAGTTCCATCTTATGACCAGCATCATTTTGGATTCTGGTACAGCATCGCCCATCCATCTGTGATCTGTGTAAGGTGTTTTGTATGAAGTATTTTGCTCCTTTTTTGTTTTATTATTATAGTAGATTGACAATCACTACTAGCTTACTGCCTCGTGTGCCTTGGGATGCTGCCTAAGTAGAAGAGTGAGAGAGGATCAGGACATGTGAGGCTGCAGAGGGCCAGGTGACTCAGGTGTAGCTCTATGGGTAAAGGTCCTAGGCAGTGCCCAGAGGAACATAAAAAAATACTGATGCCCAAGTACCCATCCCTTGAGATTCTGTTTTATCTGATCTGGGGTGAGTCCTGTACACAGATACATTTTAAAAGCTTCCTAGTGATTTAATATGCAGCCATGGTTGAGAGCCCCTGCCCTGGTGTTTTTGGGTTTTGTTTTAAAAAGGATAAACAGGCCTATTTAGTTACAGATATGCATGGATACATTTATAGACCTGTTTAGACTCTTAAAAGAAGCATGGTAAAGAGGGAAATAGAGACTAAACATGAGTTACTGTTTTCAAAAAATCATTTCCTTGTTAATTTTAAAACTTTGGTTTTTTGTTTTGTTTTGGCAGACCGATGACAAGGGTGTTTTTGCAACACGCCTTTCTCAGGAGTACCAACTAGCAGCTGAGACATTTAATTTGACCCAGTCTCAGGTGTGGAATCTGTCTTACAAATCCATCGACTACATCTTTGCTTCTGACAGCACCAGGTCTGAACTGAGGAGGAAGTGGAATAATCTGAAACCCAAAGTGTTACATTTTTAAGCTGCAGTGAGGTGAACTACTTTTGAATATGTGTTGCAACCAAGAGCTTCCTGCCATCTCCCATGTAGCAAGCTGTCCACCACTCCCTCTGAAGCCCATAGCAGCCAGGTGCCACGGGCTCCATCACCAGTAGCTTACTCATGACTGGTCCCATGGCTGGCAGGCTCTGAAGTCTTACAGAGCTTACCTCCATGCTGCTTACTGGAAGGGACCTGAAAGTGGCGGCTATCTAAACTCCCCATTCAGCGCCTGGGTGGCTCAGTGGGTAAAAGCCTTTGCCTTCGGCTCAGGTCATGATCCCAGGGGTCCTGGGATAGAGTCCCGCATCCGGCTCTCTGGTCTGTGGAGAGCCTGCTTCCTCCTCTCTCTCTGCCTGCCTTTCTGCCTACTTGTGATCTCTGTCAAATAAATAAATAAAATCTTAAAAAAAATAAAAAATAAACTCCCTACTCCACTAGATATTAATGATTAATTATGATTAATTATGATTAATGATCATAAACCTTGAGGAGAATCAAAGGAGTTTGTCATCAAGAAGAGTTTTAGAATAACTAAAGATGAGGAGAGGGAAAACAAATTGCCACCAAAACCGTTAAGCCTTGTAACTTGTGACAACAGTGTTCTGTATTTTGTTTTCCTTGTTTTACTCAAATTCCCTTCACTTAAGTATTCCCCAAAACTGCTGACTCCAGGTTATACTGTATACCATGGATTTTTTTGAATACCAGTAGTCAGGGTTAATTTACTTTGGATGACCCTAGTGACAGATAAAGCTAGCTTCTGAGATCTGGCTTTGTCCCTCTCATGATTAATCCCCCTGGAATCAAGGTGGTGGGTTTTTTTAAATGTTCCTAACTTATCCTTCTGTAATTTTGACCATAATGGAGCTATACCAACCAGACGCTTCTTGAGGTCTAAGGTACCTTAGGTTTCTATTTCCTGCTTTTAATCTGACTTCTGATTGTCCCAAAGTTTTGTTCCTGAAAGAGCACCATGGTGGATGTAGGAATAATTTAAACTCCTAACTAAAATATCTCCATGTTACTTTAAGCTTAATGATATCAGAGAATATATACCATTTTATATGTCTAAACTTTGATATGCATCTCACTGGACAGTTGAGTGTATAGGATTTTGCATTGAATAATGGAAGAATTGATTGCTTCTATCTCAGCTTCCCTTTCCTACCTGGTCAACATAAAAATAGTTCTCTACAGAGTTAATAAGACTCAGCCTCCATATTCCAACTATAGTAAAAGAGAAATGGCAACAACAAGAGAAAACATATAAACGTTATTAAGTTCTGTAGCATTGGCCATAGCAAGCAATCAGAAGGAAAAATGTGGGGCACCTGGTCGGCTCAGTTAGTGGAAAATGCAACTCTTGATCTCATGGCCATGAGTTTGAGCCCCAAACCTACCTGGGGGTAGAGGTTACTTAAAAAAAAAAAAAAAAAAAAAGTGGGGCATCTGGATAGTTTAATTGCTTAAGTGTTTGACTCTTGGTTTTGGCTCAGGTCATGAGCTTAAGGTCCTGGGGCCAAGCCCCACCTGGAGCTGTATCTGGCTCCACACTTAGCTGGGAGTCTGCTTGAGATTCTGTCTCTCTCTTTCTCCCTCTGTCTTTCTTCTCCCTCTTTCTCTCCTTTCTCCCTCTTCCCCATTCGCAAGTGCATACTTTCTCTCTCTAAAATAAATAAATACTTTTAAAAAATGGTAGTGTGGGGAAAATGAAGAAAAAGAAACAATAGCTCTAGAAAACAACTGATGAGGATATGATTGTTCAGCTCCTGCTAATCCATCCTTACTTCCTTTGCTCTACGTGTCACTCAGTATGTCCCCACAAAGGTCTTAATGAATATTAAAAGGGTAGAGTGCACAGATCCTCTTACTCTATCTACATTGGCCTTGGTTTCTCTTTCTTTGAATGTTGGAAGACTATTTCTTGCTTCTTCCATCCTTAGGAATGGCAGACTGGGTAGGAGAAAAAGGCTTGTTAAGCTAGTTTGAGATGAAATGGGCTTTCCCCAGTAAGAGGGTTTGCCTTTGTCCTGTTCTTAGGTACATTCTCTTCATCTGGAGGTTGGTGGGGAGAAGGGAGGCTGGTGCTGTGTCTTTTAAAGTAAGACTTACTCTCCATGCCCAGTTATGACAGATCGTAATGCACTGTCCTAATGGATACAGATACAGACACCACAGAAGAATTTTCATTCTAATTTCTCTTCTACCACATCCTGATTTGTTTCTCAGTCTAGCACATAAAGATTCAAACAGGCATACTTCTGGTAAGCCCACACAGGGAGCCAAAAACGTGGGTAAAAATTTCTTTTCCTAGCAACAACAACTTAGTAATTTGCACATGTATATTTGGTGGGGTGTGGAGCAGGGTGAACCACCTGAAGAAACACTGGATACTTTATAGACATTAATTTTTATTAACATGGTATCCCTGAGAGGCAGATTAAGGTGTAAACATTATTCTCCTTTACAGAAAGGGAGATGGAAACACGTTGACTTATACACAAGACATCTGGAACCAGAATTCATATCTGCTGATACCCCCAACCAGTACTTTTTATACACAACTATCCATAAATATACTAAAGACAGTAATCTCCCATATTTAAAAAAAACACACACATTTAAAAGACACACTTACTAAACCATCTCAAATCCTGAGGCACTGCTTTAGATTGGTGTTTCTTCTATCTTCCTGTCTCCTTAGGCCACATAATTGAGATATCATCTTGTCCTAATAAACATTAGGAAATTCTTTGTAGTAGGATCCCTCAACACCAAAACCCTACTCAACCTCTCATCTAACACAGCAAGCTATGAATTACAGAATATTCTATCTCCCCACTCCTCTTTGATACCTCATTCCAGCCACAGGACTATGATTATATGTGAATATGAAACAGCTACTTATCCTAGACCTTAGCCATCTGTTCACATTCCTCTTTCCTCAGACCTGCTCCCTGTATTATCTTCTCAAGATACTAGTTTCTGACCTTTGGCTCCCATAGGAGCTAGTCCCCTCAAACAGCTCATTCTTCTTCAGTGCAAGCTGGCTCTTTCATCAATAAGTACAGCACAGTATCTGGTTTATTATAGGTGGATGGGACCACATCCTGATCTGCCTCTGGCACTCCATGTCCCAGTTAAGGCAGTTTTCTGCCTCGTGCGTAACCTAGATAATACTATTCCTCAGATTTTGTGCTGCTCCAAGATTTGTTTAACTTTCCTTACAGTCTGTCCTTTGCTCTTGGCTCCATCTGCAGAAAACACCTTGCTCTCCAATTTTCCCATTTCTCACCCACTCAGCACTCAGTTTTGTGATTGGTTTGGGGATTTCATCCCCCCTAACTTACTCGGTAACCTTCCTTCCTTGAACACTTGCTGTTTCATGAAGCCTTCCTAATACAGAGAAGAAAATACCTCCCAGGTTTTTCTTACAGAAAACTATAATGCATTAGACCTTAACATTTATGCAAAATGTTACTAGATTTCTAGATTTCTCTAAAACTATTGCAGCTCTACATGTGCATTTATTATTTGTCCATGTCAGTGTCATCTGTTTTAGGTTGTAAGAATAAGGACAGGGCTTGTTTACCTTGTGCTGTACAGGGCTCATCATACTACTATGAACAGGTGGGCAATTATTCAATACTATTTGATTATACAGATCAGAATTACACTCGTGTTTGAAGAGCTTTTAGAAATAAATCTGTACATGAGTCCTGCATCAGGCTCCTTGCTCAGCAGGGAGCCTGCTGCTCCCCCTGCTTGTGCTCTCTCTCTCACTCTCTGACAAATAAATGAATAAAATCTTAAAAAAAATTAGATCTAAAAAAGAAAAAATTAGATCTAGACAGTTGAATATGTGCACGTGCGCAAGTATTGGCAACTCCAGTGACCAAAGATAATCAATCTGTCCTCCTTGCCATTAGGGTAAAGAGTTGTTGGCACAAAGTAGTCTGTTTCCTAATTCATGGGTATGTGGCAGTTGTTTCTGCTCAATGCAGGTGAGTATTCAGTGCCCATGGGGTGCTGTGTAACACTATACTAGGTGTTTGGAGTGTGCGAAATGCAGACAACCCCCAAATGGCAGCTTTAAATGCCTTCTCTCATATCAGCGTATCCAGCTGGCTTGCTCTCTGCACTTCTGGACCAGCAGGGACAGATGAAATTCATATCAGATGGAACAGAAGAAAAAAAATTCAATCTAGAATGCTCTAAATATATTATTCTATTCTAGATCTTCTAGGGCTTTGAAGAAATTAAGCAATCCAGGGTTCACAACTCAATATTTATATAAAGTTTATACTGTTTCCCCATATAGAACACCTAGGCTTTTAACAAGATGATTCATAGGTCAGAACCAAGATGGATATTAAATTCTCCTTTAAGGTAAATGAAGAGTGGGCATGACAAATGTCATTCTGAGCACAGACTTATGTGAACAGGAAAAGCCACTTTTTCGCATTTCCATTATTGTATAAAGAGCTAGACACACTCAGAAAAGTCTCACAACCTCTCCCTGAAATGCTACTGTGGTAAGTCTTTCCAGTTGAAATGCAGCCAAGTAACAGGATAAATAAATACATGGGATCTACTACTACATCCTCTCTATTAAGGGAACAACATAGGCACTGAGAGGTAAAGGTGTTATTTCTCATTTCCAGTGAAGGCAAGGAGAGAGACTGAAATCTTCCTTTCATTCTTAAGATAACTACCTTAGGAATTCATAGATCCAGGAAAAACATGGACAAAGTGGGGTAAATCTTAGAGTGTTTCCTAAGCTAGTTGGGCAGAGAATAGGAGATGGATCTACTATTGGAAGACTTTTCCTAACAATTTCAATGCATGTATCTTTTCTTTAAATTCTCAGGGGCTTACTTAGGTGCTGAATGTGACAGAAGTTTTTCTCGCATATGGATCTCTCGGTGCTTATTAAGAGCGGAGCTTTTACTGAAGCACTTGCCACAGTCATGACACCCATAGGGTTTCTCTCCTGTGTGGGTCCTATGGTGTGCACGTAAGTCAGAACTCTTACTGAAACTCTTTCCACAGTCAGGACACACATGGGGTCTCTCTCCTGTGTGTATCCTCCGATGTGCACTGAAATGAGAACTATTGTTGAAGCTTTTTCCACACTCTTCACATTGATAGGGCTTTTCTCCTGTATGGGTTCTCTGGTGAATTATAAGGCTTGAGCTCTGATTGAAGCGTTTTCCACACTCACCACATTGATACGGTTTTTCTCCTGTGTGGATTCTCCTGTGGGTGATGAAATTTGAACTGTCACGGAAACTTTTCCCACAGTCAAGACACTTGTAAGGTTTCTCTCCGGTGTGGATTCTGCGGTGTCTGATGAGGCGTGCACTCCGACTGAAGCTTTTTCCACAATCAGCACATTTATATGGATTTTCCACTTGATGAGATATCTGATGCATGAGGTGGGAGTTTGGAACAAAGTGTTTGCTGTATCTGAGATATTTACAGGGTCTCTCTCCCAAGTAAGGTCTCTGATGATTTAGAACTTTACCTAAACTCCTCTCTGGGAGTGTTGGTTTTCCTCTTCTCTCCCCTGGGGTCGTTTCCCACTGTTGTCCTGATCTACATTCACTCTCACCACCTTTACCCTGAGTAAGATGCCGGGAAAGTTTCCTTTCAGACCTTGCAAGTAATGTTCTATGTAGTTGTACTTCCTCAGAAATATCTCGTTTTAGATTCTCTTCATTATCAAATCCAGCCTCAAAACCTGATATAAGAATAGAATTTTAAAGGTTATCCATTTCCTCAATATTATGTGCTGGGGTAAAGTCAGTATCACATTAGATGATTAAAGATAAAAATTAGGGAGCACTAGATCTTCAGTGACTACTACCAATTAGAATTCCAGTGTTTTTACCCCTGTGTTTAGTAACCAATCACATGTTTCTCATCTGTTATAGGAGCTGATTAATACATTCTTTTAATGCTTCCTGGATACCCATCATCTTCAGAAAACTCAGTATAACAAGGAAAACCTACCAGATTTAAGATAGGTCCAGGAGTACCCAGGAAAACCTTGAGAAACTTCTATATCCAAAAGAGCTGAGTCCCCCTCCCCTCAAATTCCAATGTATGTTGAGAATGAAAACAGGGTAGGAAAATATTTGGTGTCTTTCAAAGAATAGAAGGCCTTCTGAGAGAGAAATTTTGCTAGGAAATATCTCCCTAAAACAGTCTCTTTTCCCTGGAAGAATAAACATTAAATGTTCCCAAAGCACTACTCTAATGCCCAAGCTAAGCTTTTAATATTCTTCTAAGAGCCAAATACCAGGTTCTCCAGGCCTAGGCTATGTGAATTTACAAATACTTGGCAAATTTTCAGTTTGCAAATTGACTTTGAATTTGCAGAATTTTCAGATGTTTCAGACAAATTCTGGATCCCAAATTCCCTGGACTAAATCTGAGAGCAAAGGAATACTGAGCGTCAGCCTGTTTATGTACCCCCTAAAGACAGTATTTCTATCCAGAAGCTCAGTCATGTAAGATGCCCCCGTGAAACAGAGATTTGTTAAATTTAATGAAATCTCAGAACCTTAAATATGTGAGTGTGTATTGTGAGCCTCTGAGGAGGGTAATTTAGCACTTCCTAAACTTACAAGACATTTTTTTAGTGGAACATATTAACAACTCCATGGGACACCCTTGAAGAATGTACATCTGAAGAACTTTTTTAAAAGAAAACTATTACTTATTAAATACCTACTGTGTGCCTGAGCACTGTGCTAGGTGCTTCACCATAGTACCTCATTTACATCAACTTCAGTGAGGTACATCGTAATATGTAAGCAAACGTACAGGGTTAAATAACTTGCTCTGAATCATTCAGCTGGCTAATGGACGAGAGAGTTCAGATTCACATACATGTATGACTCCACACATACATACATGTATGAATTATTCTTCCCACAAGGAGGGAAGCCACAGCGAAGTATTTCTTTTTCTTACACAACAGCTAAGGTTCAAATGGTCCAGTCCCTAAGAAATCTCGGACTTTGCCCGGCTGTGGCTGAAGAGGTTATTGGGTTTTCATGGGTGTGATTAAAGCAGACATATAACTTGTATGCAAGTTTGAAGTAGAGGAAAAAAAACACTTAACAAGAATGAACTTTCAAAATCAACTTCATCCCACAATGGGTGTACAACATGCTACTTGGGAGATGTTAACTTTCATACTCCCTGCTAGGTAAACTGCCTAATAGCTCAGATGTAGATGAGAGCAAATTTATAAACTTTGCACCCACCAGACTGATGATGTATTATGAGAAGGCAAGGCAGGTGAATAATTTATATCCCCTCTGTGAGCTGCTTTAATAGAAAAGAAACATGGAGAAGAGAGAAGGTGGTCACAAGAAGAATCCATGCGAGCTGGGTATAGAAGCCAGTCTCCTACTCTTCAGATTGTTGATTTTTCTCCTAAATCCCACTGTCTCCCTTCTGCTACTCAATCCTCAAAAAGTAAAAGGATCTTACCACTGGGGCTCTGGAATAAGACTGGAGCACGGGTCATGACAACCCCCAGGGGTACCTCAGTATCCTCTTCATCATCCGAGGAATCTTCTTCTATGGTCTCTTCTGCAGCCTCAGCTTGCTTCTCAGCTTTGGTCTCACTGGTGGTCTGGATGGGGCAAGAGGCTGTCTCTTCTTCCTGGCTGTCACTGGGTGGGGCAACAACCCTCGCACTCACCAAAGCATCCATCTCTTCAAAGAAGGGACAGGTCTCTGGTGCTTGGCCATTCTTGACTTTCCGATAGCTGGTCTGTAGGCTTTTAAACTTGGTCCGACACTGTTCTGGTGTCCTTAAGAATCCATATTCCCATAACCGCTCAGCCACTGCTCCATACAGCTGGCTGTTGCGGTGACAGTTCCGGAGGGCTTCGTAGAACTGAGTCTCACTAAGAATTGCAAGGTAAGTCTTTGTCTCTTCATAGCCCCAGTGTACACCTGCCACCAGAAAAGAAATTTCAGCACCACTTAATCCAGGGCTTTATAGCCTCTATTCCTCAGTCCTACCAAGTGTATGATGAAAAACCACCTAAGCTTGGGCTCCTAGGTGAAAAAGTAAAAATACTTTGTTTCCAAAATCTATACAAACTCATTACAGAATGTTTTGCTTCTCTATATACCACAGCAATTTCACAGGGACCTTGATTCCTATTTTCTCTTTAGCCATTAAAAAAAAAAAAAGTCTTTCCACCAGATCACTGAAACACTCATTACATACACTGAGTCAAGAGTAGCGGATGCATTTCCCCATTCTTTTAGTAATTTCTTTGGAATTCTGATCATAACTAGAAAATAACTGGCCAGGGGAATAAGACCTAGTCAATTACTGTCATGAGTCATCCCTAACTTTTCTGATCACTCTTTTTCCATCAGCTCTACTTCCTTATGAATTAAGTGTTTCAAAGCATGACTCAGGACCCCAAGGAACAGTCTCTTGCAGAATCACACGGTTGCCCATTCCCTATTATGGCCCTTCTTCATTTGCCACAATCTCAAAAAAGCCCAGTAATAGCAAAGACCCGAAGGGTACAAGGTGAGAGCCTGATAGTCATGCACCTTATCCTTAGGAGTGAAGGTCTGGTGGAAGCTGGAAAGAGGAAGAAAGTGAGAAGTATCTCCTGGCCTGAGCCTGTACTAGTGCTGCAGGCTTCCTTTGGGCAGTATTTCAGTAGGATTACAGACTCTTCTCCTTGCTAGTCCCCAGGCTAGAGGGAAAGGAGATTCAAAGAGTTTTCCTCCCACTTGACAGCCACCTGGAGATGCTGCTGCTTCTATCATCCTCCACTCACTGTCAAGTAAAGGAGTTGGGGAAAGAACTGGAAGACAGAAAAAGCAGTGGAAAAAGATGAACAGATCATGAAAATAATGGCAGCTAGCATATGTGCCATGTCTGTGATTTACCTGCATTTATTCCATTGTCAAAAAAAGAATGAAAGAAAAAAGCATACTGAGAAAGGGAAAAGAAGATAGGAAGACAAGAAACCTGTAACAGAACTGAAATAACAACACACACATATCAAAAAAATGAAAAGATCGCTGTTCACAGTGAAACTGCAACTTTAGAGAAGTAGTCCTGCTGCCACACCCCATTTTACAGGTGAGGAAGCAGCTCGGAAATGGTCAGATGACTATTGAAGGTCACCCAAGGTGATTAGTAGTCAAGATTAGAAACAAACCCCCGACTCATATTCTGGTGTTCTTTCCGTAACAACATGGTTATACAAATTGTATCAACAGTAATAAATAATACTTAAAAACAGTTCCATGGGCAAATATTTGAACCAAGTGTTAAACTAAGATTTCTTACTATGTGTGTTGCGAATCTCCTAGAAGAGTCTTAGAAAATGTTTCCCCAACTTTGGGAGGTCCTTCACTATGCTATGCTAAGTGAAAAGGAACACAAAATAAACTGGCATTGAGAACTGGGGAAATAAAGCAGCAGTTTGTGTAAGGTGCTCAATAAATATTTTCCTTAAACATAGCATAGTGCCAGGTTTTTCTCAGCTGTTAGTGATTTTTATAATCAGGAAAAAAATATTTTAATAAAGAAATGGAACGATATTCTTTTAAAGAGCTCTAGAAGTTTCTGAGTGTACATATTTAAAATATCTAAAATTACTCTGTACTATTATCTAATTTTCCCACAAGAGAATGAAATACATATAGAACTGAAAAGTGCCTGCCTCTTTGTTTTCTATTTAAGTGACAAAGCTGACAGGCAACATTAAACCTCCTGACTGCACATGCAGTCTCATAACTCCTCAAATCTAATCCCAGAACCCCCAAAAGAAAAGTTTCTTACCACTTGGGCTTCGAAAAAGAACAGGTGCAGTTGAGTTGTCAGGGTCTTGGGGTGTGGCCTCCTGGCCCATTTCATCACTGTCCGACTCTTCAGCCACAGCCTCTTCTGCTTCCTCATGCTGCCAGCTCTCTTGCCCTGGCTCCTCTGTCTCAACATCACTGCCCACCAGGCCAGAGTGAGAGGCTGCCTCTTCCAAGTCATTACTGGGCAATGCAATGACTTGGGCACTCATCAGGGCCTCCATCTCTTCAAAGAAGGGGCAGGTTTCAGGTGGGTGACCACTCTTGACTTTCCTATAGCTCTTCTGGA
This sequence comes from Mellivora capensis, assembly GCA_004024625.1. Lineage (NCBI taxonomy): Eukaryota > Metazoa > Chordata > Mammalia > Carnivora > Mustelidae > Mellivora > Mellivora capensis. The sequence continues at coordinate 64,665 of PISX010007988.1, read as the reverse complement.
GACCTTTGAACTTGGTCCGACACTGTTCCAATGTCCGAAGGAAGCCATACTCCCGGAGCCGCTCAGCCACAGCCCCGTACACTTGGCTGTTTCGATGACAGTTTCGGAGAGCCTCATAAAACTCAGTCTGACTGAGAATTGCAAGGAGGGTTCTGGTCTCTTCATAGCCCCAGTGCACACCTGCTACCTTCTCATCCTCAAAGCCCCAGTGATCCTGGTCCACCCAGCTCCTTCTCTCTCTCTTGGGTGATAACAGATCAGCATGCATTTGTCTTTCTCCTGTGTGACTGCCTCTTGAGAGTTCCTTCTCCTTGGAGCCCAGATCAGGAGGCTCTCCTTGCTCCAACCTGGAGACCACACCGGATTTAGGAAATGGAAATCCTGCTTGCAGGGAAGCAAACAAAGGATATCACAATTTGGATTGATCATAAAAATAACCTCTGAGTTCAGACCTGCCTTTTTTCGAATCCAAGAGGCTTATAAAGAAAGTGTCTAAGGAAGTGTTCTCAGAAAGTTCAATGGGTTGGAGAAAGTGGGGGGAAATACATAAAACCTCAAGAAAAGAGAATATTTTCCAGAGCAGGGTTACAGAGAGGAAAAGGTTCTGTTTGTGTGTTCAGAGCAAATACTTCTGTTCCATGCTGCTCCCTAGCTCTCCTCACCACTTACAGGTCTTGGCACTGCTGGAAATCTTACAGGTCTTACAGGAGGTCTTGGTACTGCTGGGAATATTCACCTCCCATCTCCTATAAGTTCTCCACTTGGCGCTAGAGAACTAAACTCAGAGTGATTCCAAGGGCAAAAAGAGTAGGGGAGAAACTTCAACTCATCCATTTCCTTCACAACATCACCAAGTTCTAAAGGCTTCTCCCATAGGATGTCCTGCTCTGTTCCTTAAGCCCTATCCAAGTCTAGAACCCTTATCCTCTTACAGCCAGATAAATGCAGCAGTCACTGTTCTACCTAATTCCAAGCTCTTGCTTCCTCAGCTCAAACACTATACTGCTGAATCTTAACCTGAGTGCCTCCCATGCACTGTCCATTCATATCAGACTCCTCTCTAGATCACAGCATACTATTATTCATCACTCTGAGCCTTTCCTGTAAGTCCCTCCTATCCAACTTTAACCCATTCTATGAGAAGTTGTATTTGCCAGAGCCACCCTATGAAGCCTTCCCTACTGCCCTCCCTCATCTCTTCCTCTGCCAAACCCCTTTTGTACTCACACAAATTGACTAACAGTCATTGGCTGGCATGGTTTCAATATAGTTCAGTTCAGCACATATTTGTTTCCAATCACACCCTAAGCTCTTTGAGAACAGGCACGTTTACTTATTGCAGAGTACCTTGTAAGGCGTTAGAATGCATGGTAGGTGTTCAAAAACTGATTAATTCTGCTAGTCTCTGTTTGGGGCTGAGGACTTGCATCTGGATTGCTAAACAGAGACCGTTACAAATGGCTGAGAAGGCTAGCTTCTTGGATGATAAGATCAGAATTCAAAACAACCTTAACAAATTAAAGAAGTGATCAAAAAAACCCCAAGCAGATAATAGGGAATTCAACTGAGAACAAATAAGAAAAACAAGTTCTACAAAATCAAATACAACAATAAGGAGTAGGCACAAAGACAATGGGGAAACCGGTAAGAGTCCTGAAAGTTACCAAGTAAACAATAATCACCACTTAGCAGAGCTTTACTAAAAGAAAGTGTAGTGAAATTCTCAAGTAAAATTCCTACTCTGCCTCTACCTACCAGACCCTCCCTCAAATAATATAATTTAGTTCTCCACAATTAACTTGGTATTTGGAAGACTTCATTTCCAAAGGAGAATAACAAAAACTTAATAGGTCTAAAGAATGGAGCTTCTGGGGTGCCTGCGTGGCTCAGTGGGTTAAAGCCTCTGCCTTCGGCTCATGATCCCAGGGTTCTGGGATCTAGCCCCACGTGGGGCTCTCTGCTTAGTGGGGAACCTGCTCCCCTCCCCTCTGCCTGCCTTTCTGTCTACTTGTGATCTCTGTCTGTCAAAGAAATAAAATCTTAAAAAAAAAAAAAAAGAATGGAGCTTCTGAGGAAAAGCTTGAAGAAACAAATACAGTTCAATTTGGAGAAGGAAAATGACTAAAAAGAGGCTGTGCCTTCAAGTATACAGAAGAATTTTTATCTAGAAAATACCTAGTATCATCATTACCAAGAGGAAATAAAATAGTTCCAATTCTGATAAAAACTAGGAAGCCATCCTCTGGCAGACTTGTTGAACGAGGAAATATAAGAATACTACACCAGAGGGCTAAACTACGTACCTTCAGGAGGTCTCCAACAACTGCATACTCTACAATTTCAACTCATTTCCTGAAATCCCTTTCCCACTCACTATTCCCAACCCTACTTCCCAATTTAGAATGGTATCCTATCTTCCCATATGAATCTACTCCTCACCGCTCCTTTGAAAAGGTCTGAGCTTCTCCTTTGGGTTCATCTGCTCCTGTGGTCCCAGGTCTGGGCTCCTTGCCCTCTCTTTCTTGGTTACACCCCTGGGCTGGGGTTCCACTGACTCCTGCCGAACACTTAATAACTCTCGTGATGATTTCAGGGGTGTCATCTTCTCCAAGCGCACTTCCTGCCCCTTCACAGAGACTGTGACCTAGAAACAACCCCCATTAATTGTCACTGCAAGGTTATAATGAGGGGCATTCCCAGAGGAGATTATTTAATACCCCAAAAGAGTTCATCCTTTTGGGACTTGGCTAGGTTTGGCAGGGGAGGAGGTTTAACAGTGAACATGGGTCTTCCTTATTCCATTAGCTTAGAGCAACTGGAGCTCCAGAAAGAAAAGCTCAAAATAGTAAACCCGCCTACAGCTAAAAAATAATTCCCCTTTCTTCCCTCTTAAGTAAAAAACCTGTAAGACTATGAATAACTCATTATGACAGGGTAGCAAAGGTACACCCAGGTAGCATCTCCAGATAAGCTCTATCTGAAAAAGTTACCTGTTCCAGGACCCGAAGTATAAGCATCACCAAAGGAGATTGTGCCCCTCTTTAAAGCTGTATATACCTTAATATGGCCCTTTATCCTTGCCCCTCCCAGTCACACACTTCTGAATTCCCCCTCCCTTCTCACCGAACGTCCAGGTCTTCCAGGCTCTCTTTCTAAATCTTCCACCAGAGCCACTGCCTCCTCTCCACTTTCTGGACATTGCTCCTGCACCCAATTCTGGATCTCCCCAGGTAAGATGGTCAGGAACTGCTCTAGCACCAACAATTCTACAATCTGCTCCTTGGTGCGCACCTCCGGCCTTAGCCAACGACAGCAAAGTTCCCAGAGTTGGCTGAAAGCCTCCCGGGGCCCAGCTACGTCCTGGTAGTGAAATCTCCTGAAGCGCTGTCGGAACGTCTCAGAGTTAGTGCCATTCCCTCTCAGAATGGGTTTGGCCATCATTCACAGCAGAAAGCAGCTTCCCTCCACTTAAGGGTTGGAGGGCTTACACCTATTTTCCCATGTCCTTGGAGAATCACCTGCAGATGAGTCTCTCAACTGTAAGAAGAGTTTCCTCCTAGGGTAGAGAGAGATGGCACTATCAGAAGAAATACACTCACTCATATGTCTAAAGTCTTGCCAAGAGTTGGTGTGACTTCCCATATACTCCACGTGGCCATGTGAGGTAGCACCAACTTAAGGACGGCAAGCCAAACAGCATGAAGGAGACCTTTCAAAAGCTACCATTTCTAGGCGACTTTCAAGGCAGCCCGGGGAAGCAGCAAAGTATAAAATATTGTCTGCCCTTCTTCCACCTCCCCCCAAACCTGATCCCAGTCAGCTCCCCTGACCAATGTTGCATAGTGAGTTCCAACCATATGGGAGACCTGGAGCTGGAGAGAATCTAAAGGCAAGTCACCCTCTTGCTGAAGGCAACAAAAAGCCTCTGTCCAGCGGGTGGCAGCTGATCTCCCCCAGTACCTCCGCAGTCCTTCAGGGGACCCTTTACATCCTCCCCGCCTCCTCAGACTACACAACTACCAATTCCCACCCGGGACAAAAATCAAGTACTGAATACTGGGTCTTTGTTTTCCCTCACAACGTAAGTAACCGCTCAGCAACTACTCAGGAACTATTGACGGGAAACCTCGCGCACTGGGAGGATTGGTTTGGGTTCCTGAAGCGAGGGCCGGTGGGCGTGGGGAGTCACACTGAGTTGGTGGAGAGAGGGAGTCCGAGGGGGCAGTAGTAATGGGTCTCCTGAGGACGAGTTCGGTTGCTGGCCAGGGGCTCCGGGTGCTGCGGGGCTCGCGGGAGCGGGACTCGACTCTAGGAGCGGCGGGTGCGGGATTCCGGCCTCTTTGTCTTCGGTCCCTCCGGCCAGGTCACTCTCGGAGCCGTCGTGCGGTCCCTCCAGAGGCCTCCGACCGAGCTAAGGCGCCCTGAGAGCACCCTCCAGCCACCCCAGGTAGGGTCTCCTTCTCGGGGCTGCCCCTCAACCCACTCGCATCTCTGCCCCCGGGCCAGCCTCACCCTCTTAGGGTCGGGCCCTAGCCCCGGCTCTCCAGCCTCCCAGTCCAGCTCTCGAACCGGAAGTCCGAGCGGGCGACTCGGGCACTGAGGGCGCATGCGCAAGAGCACCCGGAGATTCCTCCAGCAGAACCTCGGCAGGAGCGAGCGAGTGGGCCCAGCCGAGCGCGGCACACTTCCGGGACGTGGGGCGCCTATCCCGTAATATTTCCCCTCCGCTCTTCCCGCAGTAGTTGTCCTGCCACTTAGGATTCAGGACAAACCGCCTGTCCCAGGGGCCTGTGCGCTTGTCGAGAAGGCTGCATTCGCCCGTGCGGTCCCCTGGAGGGACGTTGGAGGAGGGGGCGACGGATATAGGGACTCGAGATCCGCCGTGGGAATGATCCACGAACTGCTCTTGGCTCTGAGCGGGTACCCAGGGTCCATTTTCACGTGGAACAAGCGGAGTGGCCTCCAGGTACGGTCCAGCCCCCCTGCGCGGGAACTAGGGAGCGCAGAATGGGCGGGCCCGCGCCAGCACCTGGGGGAGGAGCCTGCGGGGTCTAAGGGCGGGGCTTGCAGGGGCAGTGCTCGGGGAGCGAGTGCCTGGCCTGATAACCCGTGAAGTGCCTGAGGGGCGTTGGCGCGCGGTACCTCACCGCGGGAGGGCTGGACCCGGGCTGGCGGAGAGAAGGCGGACCCGGGAGGAGGGAGCGCTCGACCCTGCCTAAGGTTGAGGTGTCTGAGCGAGAGTTGCTGGGGAACTGGATGTGAAAGTGAAGGAGGCGCTTTCACCCGTTTTCACGCTTGCACTGCTTTAAAGTGAGCTTTGAAAACTAGTCCAAATACGTAGCGCTTAACACACTATTTGGGGGTCATCCAATTTTGTTGACTAAAAAAATGAAGAGTGTTTCCCTCATTGCTCCTTTCGCAGGAAATTTCTGCACTAGGAGAATTTGGAAGGCGATTTTCATGTAACCAGGAATGTATGAGGAGGAAGGGCTAGGTACTATATGCATTATCTCATTTAATCTTCATTTCACAGATTAACTCCCTGCATTTGGTAGCTAGTAATTATTGAGCTTCGTCTCGTGGAAGATAAGATTATCTCCATTTCACAGATTAACTCCCTGCATTTGGTAGCTAGTAATTATTGAGCTTCGTCTTGAACCCCAGGTCCGCTTGGCTCCTGTATCTGAACCATTCTTTTCTACTTCTGCTTTCTGTAATATTATCCAGTCCTCTCAATAACTTAGTAACTTAGGTATTGTTAGCCGGAATTTACGAAAGAGCAAACTGAAGCTCAGAGAAATTTATGGTGACTAGTCCTCGTAATGGCAAGATTTGAATCTAGCTCCCAAAGTCATGCCAATTCCAAACCAAGCAACATATTCTTAATTATAGAGAATAAACTGGTGGCTACCTGAGGGGGAGGGACATGGGGAAATGGGTGAAATGGGTGATGGAGGTTAAGGGGTGCACTTCTTGTGATGAACACTGGGTATTGTTGCCATTAGTAGGTGTTCAGATATTTATGGAAGAAAAGACTACTAAAAACAGAAAATATTGCATACTTTCTGCAGAGCATGTTTTTCACAATCAAATAAAGGGGAAATTGTTATGAATGCCTAATATTGATAGAAATCACTTTATTATAATATTGAATATATGTACACATTAACCTACGTATAAACTCAAGCATACTGCTCTTTAAAAACTGTAAAACCAATTATTTGTTACAAAATAAACAAAAATACCAAATGGATAAATTAAAAATAACATTTATGTATGGTTTCTCAACCTTGGCACTATTGACAACCTTGGCACTGGATAATTCTTTGTTGTGGGAGTGTGTCCTGCTTGTGCATTATAGGATGTTTAGCAGCATCCATGGCTTCTACCCACTAGATGTCAGTAGTACCCCCTGAATTGTGGCAATCAAAACTAACTCCAGACATTTACCAAATAGGGCAAAATTGCCTCTGATTGAGAACTGGTGATGTAATGTGACATATACTATTGTTTTGCTGAAACTAAATCTCCAACACTGAGTTTAATAATAGTATGACTTCTACAGATCTCTGTTTTGACGTCAGTAAGTCTGTGGTAAAGAATGCCTGTTCAGGGACCCCTGGGTGGCTCAGTCTGTTAAGTGTCTGCCTTTGGCTCAGGTCATGATCCCAGGGTCCTGGGATCAAGCCCCACATTGAACTCCCTGCTCCATGGGGAGCCTGCTTCTCCCTCTCCCACTCCCCCTGCTTGTGTTCTCTCTCTTGCTGTGTCTCTCTCTGTCAAATAAATAAATAAAATATTTTAAAAATGGATTCCTAAACATATTATGAATTTGGTAACAGAAAAATTCTTCTTTGCTCCTATTTAGTACCACATTTCCTATTATGTAAAGATGACATCCACAAAATACAGTACTCAATGATATAAATATGTAATATGCTAAGTTCTTTGGGGATAGTAACTACATCTGATTTTGTTTATTATTTAATCTCAGGATATTAACACAGTGCCTGGGATAAGTAGGTGTTGGTTGAATTATGGTTGATCCTCCAAAGAAGATATACACTGGCCAATAAGCAAATGAAAAGATTATCAATATGGCTGATTATTAGGGAAATGCAGATCAATGAGATAGCATTTTATACCCATTCAGAAAAAACAAAATGACAAGTGCAGGTGAGGTCATGGAAAAATAAGAACCCTTGTGCATTACTGGTGGGAACAGAAGATGGTGCAGCCCTTGTGGAATATAATAGGGTGACTCTTAAAAAAAATTAAACATAGAACTACCAAATGATCTAGCAATTTCAATTCTAGGTATATACCCAAAAAAAGTTAAAGAAGAGACACGAATATGTATCGTATACAATACCCAGATATTTGTATACACATGTTCATGGCGGTATTATTTGCTGTAACCAAAAGGTAAAAGTAACTCAAGCATCCCTTGGCAGATGAATTGGATAAACAAAATGCTGAGCAAATATACAGTCGAATATTTTTCAGTCTTAGGAAGGAAATTCAGATGACGCATGCTACAACATGGATCAACCTTTGAGACACCATATGAAGTGAAAAAGCCAGTCATCAAGGGACAAATATTGTATTTACACTTATTTGAAGTACTTAGAATGGTCAAAATTATAGAGACAAGAGAAGGGTGGTTGTCAGGGGCTGAGGGGAGGGAGGAATGGGAAGTTAATGTTTATTGGATACAGGGTTTCAGTTTGGGAAGATAAAAAAGTTCTGGAGATGGATGGTGGTGAGGGAGGCCCAACGGTGTGAATGCACTTAATGCCACAGAACTGTACTTTTTTTTTTTTTTAAAGATTTTATTTATTTATTTGTCATAGAGAGAGAGAGAGAGCACAGGCAGACAGAGTGGCAGGCAGAGGCAGAGGGAGAAGCAGGCTCCCTGCTGAGCAAGGAGCCCGATGTGGGACTCGATTCTAGGACGCTGGGATCATGACCTGAGCCGAAGGCAGCCGCTTAACCAACTGAGCCACCCAGGCGTCCCCAGAACTGTACTTTTAAAGATAGCCAAAATGGTAACTTTTATGTATAGTTTACCACAATATTAAAAAAATGTGGTTGAATGAGTATATTCTACTACTTTGTTGTACTCGATCTGCATGAAACCTTTATATAGCACAGTAGGTTATTCTTTGGCCTTCCTTTCAATTAAAATAATACCCAATGAAATGAAATACCAAATACAAATGAAAATATGGACACTACATTTATATGTCCAGTTATAAGGTGCTTTTATAGATTATAGTATGTTACATTAATTTTACATTTTTGGGGTGCCTGGGTGGCTCAGTGGGTTAAGCCTCTGCCTTTGGCTCAGGTCATGGTCTCAGGGTCCTGGGATCGAGTCCCGCATCGGGCTCCCTGCTGAGCAGAGAGCCTGCTTCCTCCTCTCTCTCTCTGCCTGTCTCTCTGCCTACTTGTGATCTCTCTCTCTCTCTCTGTCTCTGTCAAATAAATAAAATCTTAAAAAAAAAAGTCTAAAAAAATGTCTTTAATTTTACATTTTTATGGAAATGAAAATAAAATTTAAAATTTCATAGAGAATTTGTAATTCTTAAGAATATGTCTGAGAGGGACGCCTGGGGGGCTCAGTTGGTTAAGCAGCTGCCTTCGGCTCAGGTCATAACCCCAGCGGCCTGGGATCCAGTCCCTCATTGGGCTCCTTGCTCTGCAGGGAGCCTACTTCTCCCTCTGCCTCTGCCTGTGCTCGCTCGCTCTCTCTCCCTCTCTCTGACAAATAAATAAAATCTTTAAAAAAAAAAAAAAAAAGAATATGTCTGAGAAACCCCTGGAGTCTGCAGATCCCGGTTTGAGCAGTAGCGCTAAAGAGACTCTGTTGAAATCGGGTAAAAAACTCCATATCCTTATAGGCCATCCCTGGAAGATTGCAAAAGAAACAAGTAACAGTAGCCACCTGTGGGGAGGTTGGCTTGTTTTTAATGTGCCACACTTGGTAGTGTTTGAATTCTTTACCGCGTGTTACCACCTATTTCAATAAATCTAATTAGGTCAGGGATGGGGAACAACACCTTTGTAGCAGTTTGGAATTTACCAAACGTAAATGGGCATCTTGAGAAGGGGAGTGATTCATAGTATGAAGCATTTGAAGCACCTCAAGATACGCGGGCATCAGTGTTTTTAGCCTGTCCTCTTCTGCAGGTGTCACAGGACTTCCCATTTCTCCATCCCAGTGAAACCAGCGTCCTGAATCGCCTCTGCCGGCTGGGCACAGACTATATCCGCTTCACCGAGTTCATTGAACAGTACACGGGCCATGTGCAGCAACAGGTAGGCTGCTGGTCCCAGGGAATGGACACCTCCAGAGGTCAGGAGCCATGTCAGGTTTTGAGTGAATCCATTGGTAATTGATATGAAATGAGTCTTAAGACGTTATGAATTTCTTATCATTGGAATTATTCAAGTGAGGGCCAGGTAACTAGCTCAAACAAGGGAAGAAATATACACAGGGACCAATCTAGGCAGATTGGTATAAGAGAAAATATGCTTTGCCTGAGTTTTAGGAGACCTGAGTTAAATTAGTTTGAGCTGGACCAGAATTCCAATTTCAGCAGTAAAAGCATAAAGCATCATTTCAGATCTTTTTGTCATTTTGCTTCTAACTTCCTTAGTCACATTAAGCCAATCAACTAAGCTCTTTGGGTTTCATTTTTCTTATTTGAAAATAAAAGAGTTAAATCAGAGAAGGTGCTTGGCACATAGCAAGCACTTAAATAGTATCCATTAATATGAGTTAATTGGAAGTATATACTGTTAATTGTGATTAATGGTGTAGAGGTCAAGGATTTGTGTCCTGCTCTATCACTTACTGGCCGTAGACTGCTTGGCAGTAACCTAATGCTCAGTAACTTTGGCTTAGTTCACTTACCTATAAAGTAGGGGTAATAGGTGTACCTATTTCATAGAGTTGTAAGGATTAAACAAGGTAATTCATACAAAGTGCCTGGCACATAGTAAGCACTCATATTTTTTTAAAGAGAAATTTTAAAATTCCCTTTCGTTTTTAGCAGTCTGTAATTCTGTCTGTGGTAAATAAAAAGATTGCTCAATTGTGTGACTGTGATTCAGCGATGACTGTTGCCCAGTTGAAACAATGATTCTGGTTGGGGAGAAAAGTGGGGATTTCTAGAAAGGAAAAGGAAGGATTCCTGGAATAATGCAATCAATACCCTCTCATATAAATTGGTTGTCAGGCCTTTGGTGCTCATCTGTGGGGCAGAAGAGTTGGAGAATAATGCGTTATATTTTCCTTTCTGGGACAGGGATTCTGATTCTCTCAAAAGTATTTTATTGGAAATGTGTAAGCTTAAAATCTAATCAATGCCATTTTGCTATAAAATCATATTAATGAGGGCACATGAATTATCAGAGTTGGAACCCATATATATATATTTATACAGATGAAAAGGCCTCTAGTTTTAATTTCTTAAGTAACAAAAGAGAAAAAGCTGTCCTGTATTCCTGTGACTATATGGATTTTATCTTACATAATAAGTGAATTCCTACTTTCCCAAATTCTAAAGATAGATGTAGTGCCTCTTTTTTTGGAACAGTAAAAAGTATACTTAATTTCTCTTTCATTTCATGATAAATGAAGACGTTTAGTTCTCTGGAATGACAGAAGATCAAAACAAAATTGGCTGGTTGCAGCCCATCTGGTCTATTTCACCCTATACCCATGCCAGTCTTATTATAGCTGTGAACCTTTATCTCCAGGAACTGCTAGTACCTTTTGCAGCATCCTCTGACTATACCAGGCCTCATGACCCCTGAGGCTGAGCTTCCTACCCTGTTTGTTGTGGTGTCCTGTGATTGTATCTGTTGCTACCAGAGCTTGGTCACCAAGTCAGAAGAACGTAGCCCAGGAGGCTGGTCATCGTGGCCTCTAGTCAGCTTCCTCTGCAATTCCCCGTGTAAAATACAGAAGAGGCTCTTCAAAAAATTTGTAGGTCTCCTGAAAGACAAGCCATATTCATGAGTAGGCTCTTGGTGAGGGTCTTACCACTCCTCATGTTGACGATCAGATTCGTGCTCCTGATGAGTTACCAGGCCAGGAGGGAGAAGGGATGTTAGAAGGACGATTGAAGTCATTTTATTCATTCAGTAAATATTTACCCTGTGTTCAAAGAACTGTGCTAGAAGCTGAAATACAAAGATGAATAAAGTGCGTGTCCTTCCTTCACAAAGCTCTTGGTCTAGAGAAGGGGGCATATAAACCAAAGTACAGTTCCAGCACTACACAGAGATGCTCTGAAGGCAGCAATGTGGGGGTGATTCGTTTCCTCGGGAGAGGTAGGAAGGGCTCTGAGGAAAGAGATGCTTGAGTTGGGTCCTGTAGGAAGAGTAGGTATTTGTCACAGAGATGAGTACACTGTTCTAAGTGGAACACATCCAGATTCATGGGGGTGAGAAATAGAAGCAAGGCACATTTGGCGAACTGTGGGTAGTTTGGAAATGAGAATGTGAAGTTGGAAGCAGTAAAAGATAATTTTAGAGAGATACTTAGGGGTGCGAATGTAGAAGCCACTGTATGCCATGCAGAGGAGTTGAGATATTATTTTGGGGCAATGGGAAGCCACCAAAGGGATTTAAGCTGGAAATTATAAGGTTAGTTGTAGAAAAATCTCCGCTGACAATATGAGGTAGTACCTGGTTGTTTATTTTAAAGAGGCAGAGAGAGAGAGAAAAGGGGAAAGGGAGAAAAAGAACCTTAAGGAGGCTCCATGCTGAGCATAGAGTCCCACGTGGGGCTCCATCTCATGACTCTGAAATCATGACCTGAGCCGAAATCAAGAGTCAGATGCTTAACTGACTGAGCCACCCAGGTGCCCCCTACCTGATTGTTTATAAGATCTAGGCTGCATGGGAAATTAAAATATCACATTTTAAAAGGTAAAAAATCAAAATCTCTCTAGTTGGTTTTTCCTCTCACTGAAGCACGGCTTTGCTATGGAATCAAGCAAAAACAGTAACACTAACAAAGGATAATGTTTTCCTTGGGTTTTAGAGTGTGAGCCATGAGGCTGAGTTCTCTGTGTTTGATTTACAGGATCACCATCCATCTCAGCAGGGCCAAGGTGGGTTACATGGAATCTACCTAAGGGCCTTCTGCACGGGGCTGGATTCCGTTTTGCAGCCTTATCGCCAAGCACTGCTTGATTTGGAACAAGAGGTGAGAGAGGAGATACTGGAAAGGCATCTCTGGGACAGCTGCTTAGGGCATGTTCTTGAATTTGAAATACCCTTTGATGTGATCAGGTAGTTAAGAGAGAGCTATTTTCTGCATGGCTGCAGGGTACAGTATAGTCTGTGATTGCCCAAGCCACAGTCAAAGTGGCATGCAGATCATGGCAAAGGTTCTTGAGTGAGTTTATCAGAACCCTGTCTTTGTTTTTTTGGGCCACCTGAAAAATCAGAATTAATACTCTACAAACTATCAATTCTTGATAGCCTAAAACTAACAAGGAGCCCATTCTTAGATTTCTGTCTAGTTTTCAGAGATCTGATAGATGGAGATTTTTTATATGGAGCCCTAATCACAGTGGTTTTTGTTGCAGTTCCTGGCTGACCCCCATCTTTCCATATCACATGTCAATTACTCCTTGGATCAGGTATGCTGCCCAAATAATAAAATACCTTAGGATCTGTTGATAACTGTTAGAATAATCTAACTTAAGGGGTGGTCGGCTGGCTCAGTCGGTGGAGCATGCGACTGTTGGTATCAGGGTTGTGAGTTTGAGCCCCATGTTGGATGGAGAGATTACTTAAAAAATCTTTAAAATAAGTGAAGAAGGGGTGCCTGGGTGGCTCAGTGGGTTAAAGCCTCTGCCTTCAGCTCAGGTCATGATTCCAGGGTTCTGGAATCGAGCCCTGCTTCAGGCTCTGCTCAGCATGGAGCCTGCGGAACTTCCTCTCTCTCTGCCTGCCTCTCTGCCCACTTGTGATCTCTGTCAAATTAAAAATGATAATAATAATAATAATAAAGAAGTAAAGAATATGGGGCGCCTGGGTGGCTCAGTTGTTAGGCATCTGCCTTTGGCTCAGGTCATGATCCCAGGGTCCTGGGATCAAGCCCCACAGCGGGAAGCCTGCTTCTCCCTCTCCCACTCCCTCTGCTTGTGTTCCCTCTCTCGCTGTCTCTCTCTCTCTGTCAAATAAATAAAATCTTAAAAAAAAAAAAAAAGTGAAGAATTAAAAAAAAAAAAAAGAGGGGCATCTGGGTGGGTCAATCATTTAAGCATCTGACTCTTGATTCTGGCTCAGGTCGCGATCTCAGGGAAAGCCCCATGTCAGGCTCTGTGCTGGGCATGCGGCCTGCTTATAATTCTCTCTCTCTCTCTCTCTCTCCGTCTGCCCACCCCCTCTCTCTAAAAAAATTTTAAAAATTATAATTAAACCTATTTTTAAAAAGAAGAATAACTTAAGACATTATTTTTTGAGAACATTTTTCCTTCTGGATTCAGAGCCTGGCATTTTATATTTTGTATACTTTCTGAGATCAGAACTGTTTAGAAAGCTCCAAACTTAGTAAAAATCTAATGTCTGATATTAATGCTCTGTGTTGACTTCAATATTAACAGTTATGCTAGCCTCAGAAATAGAAACAGCTTCTGTCATTCTCTCTCTGCAGCCAAACCCGTATCGAATTGCCTTAGGATACTGGATCTTGGCTGTTCTGTGGTATTGCCGTCTTTGTGTTAAGTGGGACTATTTAGAAACAAAAGCATTTCCCGAGTCATTTTTTTCCCCTTATCTTTGATTATGTGCCCTCCTAATTTTTCTGTGCTTTGCAGTTCCAGCTCCTTTTTCCCTCTGTAATGGTCGTGGTAGAACAAATTAAAAGTCAAAAGGTGAGAACTTTCTTTTTTTCCTTTGCTGTGGTAAGCACCAAGGATGTATTCATAATAAATTTTGCCTTACATTCTTTTTGAGGACCCTAGTTTTTAGTGGTTTTCATTTATTTATTCATTATTTTAATAATATTTGCTTGGATATCATGCTAAATGTCAGATATGCAAAAAGAAGTTATGACACTGCCCTTAAGCACCTCCTGATCTGAAGATGGGGTGATGTTAATAGATGTACCCAGAATACTGGTGGGTAAAAGCAAAATGCTATGGGTGGTATTGGGAGGTGAGAGTGTTTTACATTAAGGATTTAGACGTTTTGGATATGGGGATGCCTGGGTGGCTCAGTAGGTCAAGCATCTGCCTTCAGCTCATGTCACCATCTCAGGGTCCCGGGATTGAGCCCCACTGTCATGCTCCCCATCCAGTTGGGAGTCTGCTTCTCCCTCTGCCCCTCCCTCTGGCTCATGCTTTCTCTCTCAAATAAATAAAATCTTTAAGAAAAATTGTTGGAAATGGATCTTGGGAAGTGGAAAGTTCATCTTTAGAAAGAATAATAGATTTATGATTAGGGTGCTGGCAGTTTTCTGAGAATTAGATCATTGGTTGAAACCCAGATGCTTATTTTATTAAATATGCCTGTTCTTATCACAAGTTCTTATCATGTGCATTGAAAAGTGAGGGTCCCCAATAACAGGAGAATGCCTTTTCTGGGCAGAGGTAATAACTAAGGAAAAAATGCTTTGAGATTTCACAGTAGAAGAATCTGCTAGTCTGTAACTGAATGAAAAAGGACAGATGGATTAAATATGTTTAACTTATTTATGTTTTTAAGCTGTTATATTTGTGCCTTAGATCATTAGGAGTGTTTACCTTGATAAATATAACTAATTAACCAGTTAGTTTGCCAGCTTGCTTCTTCATTTTTTGTGCTGTGTGAATATAGATATTTCTGCTGTGCTGAGCTCATTCTGAGCCCCCAAAGCCAGTAGGGGAGGTGCTGTTTGGCCTTCAAAGCTGATTACCCTCATCAGATAACACTCAGCTTTTATTATGTACTTACTGTATACCAGACACTGTTAAGTGCTTCGCATACATGATCCCTTTCAGTCCTCTACAGGGTCAAGTAGGTTAGGGAATGTGCTTAGTGTCACACAGAAGGTAGGAGATGGCAGAGTAGGGATCTAAACCCGGATATGTCTGGCTCAAAAGATTATGGTCTTAACCGCTCTACTAAATTCTCCTCCCAAGATGGAGGGGACCTTCTAGATAAGTAGAGCTATGGTAAGGGTTCCGTGCTTAGCTACACATCTCAGTTGACTTCCCGTTTCCACTGGCCACAGGAAGAAGAGTAGAAACTGAGTAGAGGGACTGCAGATGGGCAAATCTTCCTGCTTGCCCGGGTGGTGGTAGAGAAGCCGGCGTGCTCTGGCTCTGGAGAGTTAAAAAAATGAGGTCTTAAGAACATGGGTTGGGGGGAGAACAGGGATGATAGCCAGCAGACATAAAGGATCCTTTTAGAGTGATGGAAATGTTATAAAACTAGATTATAGCAATGATTGCACAACACTATAAATTTAGTAAGCATCATTGAATAGTATACTTAAAACGGATGAATTTTATGGTATATAAATTAAACCTCAATAAAGCAGTTTTAAAAAAGCCAAAAAGGGCGCCTGGGTGGCTCAGTGGGTTAAGCCTCTGCCTTTAGCTCAGGTCATGATCTCAGGATCCTGGGATCAAGCCCCGAATCCAGCTCTCTGCTCATCAGGGAGCCTGCTTCCCTTTCTCTCTCTCTGCCTGCCTCTCTGCCTGCTTGTGATCTCTGTCAAATAAATAAGTAAATCTTTAAAAAAAAAAAAAAGCCAAAAGGACATAGAAGGAGGAAATAGATTTTTGGAAAATTTTGTTTTTATAAATAGTCTGAATTAGGCCTTAATCTGAAATAAAGAGCTTTCTTTACCTCTTGGAATTTCAACTCTAAATTATTCTGGTTTCTCTAGCGCAAATAGTTCTCAAACTTCATTGTACATTAGAATCACTTGGAGCAGAATGTTAGAACCACATGGGTGGGCCCTACCCCAGAGACACTAATTCAGTAAGACTGGAGTTGGGCCCAACAATTTGCATTTCTTACAAACTCCCAGGTGCTGCTGCAGCTGCTGCTGCTGGGATATGGGTGGGTGGAGAGGAGTAGGGAGGGTTGAGGGTCCATACTTTTGAGAACAACTATTGTGATATTGTGATCTGTAATAAGAAATGTATGTTAGGTCTCCATCCCCTTTCTGACACAGGGCTTCTAAAATGCTTAGAATTTCCTAAATGACAAGAATGATAAAGGTGTCTTGATTACCGTAACAAACCCCTATCAACCACACCTGAGTCTATGTTCATGCGGTGACTTTTGGAAAGCGTCTCTAAGGGTGGGCTGGTTGCCAGGAGAACCAGCCATTTGATCGGAGGATTGAGGCTGCGTACCCTGACCTCTGGGGAGGAGAAAGGGGCTAGAGATTGAGTTCAGTTGCCCGCAGCTAGTGATTTAATCACCTGTGCCTCCGTAATGAAGCCTCTGTAAAAACCCGGAAGGTCTGCTTTCAGAGAACTTGTGGGTTGATGAACCAGAACACTTTGTGCTGCACTGCTGGGCCCACACTCCACAGGGACAGAAACTCCTTTGTTTGGGACCTCACACTGTGCATCTCTTCAGCTGACTCTTGATTCTGTCTTTAGCATGTTTTTAATAAGCAGGTAATCTAGTGAGTAAACGAGTTTTCTGAGTTCTGTGAGCTGCGCTAGCAAATTAATGGAACCCAGGGAGAAGCTCGTGGGAACTTGTGATTTATCAGCCGGCCAGTCCTAGGCTTGAGACTGGTGTCAGAGGCAGAGGACAGCCTTGTGGGACTGACCCCCTAACTTGTAGAATCTGATAATATTCTGGGTAAGTAGTGTCAGAATCGAGTTGACCTATAGGGCACCCAGCTGCTGTTCAAGAATTGCTTGGTGGTGTAGGGGAAACCGCCCCCCCCAAATACATTGGAGTCAGAATCAGAACTATACATAGATCTTTAGCCCCCTTATCTGCTGGATTGTACCCTCTGGATTGAATATAGAATATGAGTTTGTGCCACATGAACTATTAAAATGGAATTAAGTTTGACAAGGCTGTATTTTGCACAGATTCATGGTTGTCAGATCCTGGAAACGGTATACAAACACAGCTGTGGAGGTTTGCCTCCTGTTCGCAGTGCGCTAGAAAAGTAAGTCGTGGCTTAACTGGGAATTGGGGGCGGGGGCGGGTGATCAAGTGACTTGACTTTGTACTTGTTTTATTTTCAGGTCATCTCAGGTTTTCTCCTGGGGAAAGTTATGACCAGGATAGAAAAGATCCATGAGATTTTCTGTGTAGAGCAGGATAGAAAAGCCCCCATGTATGATGGCTCAGAAACCGCATAAAGAGTGTTATGAAGTGTTGAGTATAGTAAAAATACTATATTATTGTTAGAATCCACTAAAGGAAATGTTCCAGAACATGTTTAATTCTGTTTAATTCTCTATCACAGGGCTTTTTTTTTCCTAATAAAAGAACTGCATTTTGATTACAGAAGATATATGCAAAGAGAAGAAGTATTTTCTGACCTTTGAGATAAACAATTTAACTTCTCCTGTATATTTCTTTCTATGTAAATATATATAGTTTTATGCATGGAATATAAAATCTTGCATAGATCTTGTGATAAGTGCATGTTTGTTATACATTTGCAGGGACTAAATTTTATAGACCAAATACTCAAATGTGCACAATGTAAATGGCCTCCCATTTGATTTTTTTAAAGAGGGATTCCATCCAGTTAGCTTACTATAAATAGCAGACTCAAGCTCATAATTTCTTTTCTCCCCAAATTATTTTGAAAATTTCCATGTCTATAAAAAGTTGAAAGAACAGTATAATAAACACCTGTATACCCTTTAGCTTCACTAATTGTTAACATTTGACCCCATTTTTCTTTTTCCCCTCTATGTGGAGTATGAAATATATGCATGTAAGTATATATAAATATACAAACACACACAAAACATTTTTTTACGGAATCATTTGAAAGGCCTATCAAATACTTCAGCTTTGTATCTCTTTAGAAAAAAGGCATATCTAATCTCAGTTCTCTTAAGATAACCTTGATACCATATTACACCCAAAAAAGTTAACATTAACAGTGTATTATCCAGAATAAATCTGAATGTCTCCATTTGTCCACTAGAAGTCCTTTCCCATTGTTCTTTGTACTCCCAGATGTAGTACGCATTCTCAAGTGGCATTTAGCAGTCACCTCGTTTTAGTCCCCTTTAATTTGGAGCAGTGCCTTTCCAATCTTTGGTGACAATTGACATTTAAAAGTCTTGACATTTTAAAAGTCCTGGTTGTCTTGTAAACTGTTACACGATCCAGATTTTTCAGACTATTTCCTGATACTTGGCAAGAACACTACATACCATAGGCCACATTATTTCTTGTTGCATCACATCAGAAGGCACAGAAAGTAAGTGTGTTCCATTTTTGGTGTTGTAAAAGCTTGATCACTTGGTTTAGTGTTTTCTGTCAGATCTCTCCATTTTAAAGGCACATTTTCCTTTGTAATTCATGTTACCTGGGAAGTGGTCCTTTGAAACCATGAGAATATCACCTTCTTCAACAACCTTTCTTCGTTTTGTTGGATTATCCTTCAGGTGTACCTGCTTCTCACAGAGTGAATCTACTCTCCCTGTGTGATTCCAACAAAAACAAATTTAATACTGTGTCAGCCAAAAAGACTTCTATAAGCGCATTTAATTTTAACAAGAACCCTCAGTTTTGAAACTCACTTTATACAAAAGGAGGAAAGAAAATGTGTCTCTTCTAAAAAACTAGTAGAAGGTTTACTGAACATTTAGACTTCAGTATATAGCCTGCAAGTTTGGGAAATTTAATCACTAGTTCATCCACATTTAAATTAAAATAGCACAATTATTTTTAGCTTAATTGGTTATTTTCCTTCTGAGTCATCAGACCCTCAGGCCTGTTTATCCTGTCGCAGTTTAGAGCATGGCCTCTGTGCTGATGTGGGGTTTAATGTTTGTTAAGGGAACTTCTAAGGCTCCTGCTTTTCTCTCCACTCAGGATCCTGGCCGTGTGTCATGGGGTCATGTATAAGCAGCTCTCAGCCTGGATGCTACATGGACTCCTCCTGGACCAGCACGAAGAGTTCTTTATCAAACAAGGTCCCTCTTCTGGTAATGTCAGTGCCCAGCCAGAAGAGGATGAGGAGGATCTGGGCATTGGGGGACTGACAGGAAAACAGTTGCGAGAACTCCAGGACTTGGTGAGAGCATAGCAGACAGCCTAATATACTCCTGCCAGGAGTCAGCAAAGTCTATAGCTATTGACCTTTCAGTGATTTCCAACCCCCCCCAATCCCCCATCCCCCTGCTGTTCCCAGCTCATAGTAATTGAAGCACCTTTCACAAATTCTGCAGATATAAACATTTGAACTTGGTTTTATCTTAGTTGCATTCTTAACACCTAACTTAATGTGAGACAACGAAATAGAAAATATATTTGTGAGATTCCTTTGTTTCCCCTTTACCCAGTATGTGCATTTCTGAGGTTAATAAGTCTTGTCTCTTAAGGTAGCCATGTAGCTACCCTATAACTTTTTTTCTTTTTTTTTAAGATTTTATTTATTTGACAGAGCACAAGCAGGGGGAGAGGCAGAGGGAGAGGGAGAAGCAGGCTCCTGGCTGAGCAGGGAGCCCGACATGGGGGGGGCCTGATCCCAGGACCCCAGGATCATGACCTGATCCAAAGGCAGATGCTTAACGATTGAGCCACCCAGGAGCCCCTACCCTATAACTTTTAAATGCAGCTTGGGATTTCGATTAGAGTCCCCAAAGCTCTGTATTGTCTTTATTCATCCATTGATACGTTTATTTATTTATTTGTCCTGGTACAACATATTCTCAAATGCCTGTTACATATATGCTAGGCACTGTTCTAGGAAAGTTACTGGGTGTTGAACTGAAGTAAATGAATAAAATGTAGCAGACCCTATCCTTAAAGAGTTTACTGTTTAGTGGAAATCATAGAAAAGTCAACAGTGACATTAACGTGCACTAAGTGCTCTGGAAAGCGCAATTATGGGCGTTCTCAGAACTTGGTCTTAGGGTAGCTAGAGAAGCTTTGCAGTGGAATGTACATCTAAATTGCAAAGAGTTTGGGAGGAGAGGTCCAGAAATGTTCCAGGCAGGGGATGGATGTATACAAAGTACAGAGACCATGAAAGACGGTTGACTTGAGGAACCAGTAGTAATTCAATCGAAACGGTCAAGTAAAGACTGAAATACAAAGTGCAAGGACAGTGGAGGGGGTCGGGGAAGTCGCAGTCAATGAAACTATTGAGATAAGATCATGAAAGCCCTTGTAAACTATGGGAAGGAATTTGGACTTGAACCTCAAAAGAACTAAGAGCCAGTGAAGAATTTTAGGCAAGAGGTTAACACAATCAGACTTTATGATAGATGACTCTGGATAGTGTGTGGGGAAACTGTTTTTTAAAAAATCAAGGCTAGTGGGACTCCTGGGTGGCTCAGTTGGTTGAGCGGCTGCCTTCGGCTCGGGTCATGATCCCAACGTCCTGGGATCGAGTCCCACATCGGGCTCCTTGCTTGGCAGGGAGCCTGCTTTTCTGCCTCTGCCTGCCACTCTGTCTGCCTGTGCTTGCTCGCTCGCTCTCTCTGACAAATAAATAATAATTAAAAATTAAAAAAAAAATCAAGGCTAGCAACAGGTAGGTCCAGTTAAGAGAATGTTGGGGACACTTAGGTGAAAAATAATGGTGGCCTCAACCAAGGTTGGTGACAGTAAATATGCAGAAGAATAGAGTGGCCTGAGGGAGATTTAGGACATGGAATAGGTAGGCCTTAGTGATTGGATAGGAGTGCAGAGGGAAGGATCAAGAATGTTACCCAGTTTCTGCCTTCAGCAGCTAGGTGGGTAGAGATGATACGGAATGTGTATGGCAGGTATTGGGAGAAAAGAGATGGATCTAATTTTGGGTCCATCTAATGGATTTAATGTTGAGGGGTACCTGAGTGGCTCATCCGTTAAGCATCTGATTCTTGCTGTCAGCTGGGGTCTTGATCTTAGTGTCATAGGTTCAAGCCTCATGTTGGGCTTCATGCTGGGTTTGGAGTCT
This sequence comes from Mellivora capensis, assembly GCA_004024625.1. NCBI lineage: Eukaryota > Metazoa > Chordata > Mammalia > Carnivora > Mustelidae > Mellivora > Mellivora capensis. Next base: position 43,541 of record PISX010007988.1, on the reverse strand, counting down.
ACCTAAAAGAAAAAAAAAAAAAAAAAGAAAGAAAGATTTACTTTTGGACGTGTTGAGTTTGAGGTACTTGCAGGAAATGTCCAGTGGGCTGAGCTTGTAGCTCGTGAGAACAGTCTAGCTTGAAGATCAAGTTTAAGGAGTCATCAGCACCTAGCAGTTTTTAACCTGGGGCCCATGGGTGTGGCTTTGGGAGGTTCTGTTTAATGTATGTTTGTATATTTGTCTGGAAGGTCCATAGCTTTTATATATGGCAGAGAGTCCTGTGATGTAAAAAGATTTAAAACACCTGTTATGGGGTGCCTGTGTGGCTCAGTCATTAAGCATCTGCCTTTGGCTCAGGTCATGATCCCAGTGTGCTGGGATCAAGCCCCACACTGGATTCCCTGCTCATGGGGAAGCCTACTTTCCCTCTCCACACCACCCCCTGCCTTGTGTTCCCTCTCTCACTGTCTCTATCAAGTAGATAAAATATTTAAAAATAAAAAAAGAACAGAAAAACACCTGTTACAATGATCAGTTCAGTGACGGAAAAAGACAGGATTGTTTAAGAAGAGTTAGGAGATGGATAGGAAAATGCCCTGAGCACCACCTGCATTAAAGCGCAGAACAGGAAGGGTGAACAGCAGAGCTCAAAGGCAGAATTGTGGAGCCCAAAGTTTCTGGTTGGAGCTGGAGGATAAGGATCAAACCCAAAACAAGTAGGAGAAAGGGGGGGGCGGGCACTGAGTGATTGGGTGGTGGGCATCTGGGGCTTCAGTGGTTCTCAAACTTCCACGTGTGTCAGAATCAGCTGGAGAGCTTGTTAAAACACAGAGGGATGGCTGGGCCTCATCTCCCAGATTGTCCTGGATCTGGGTAGGGGCTTGAAAAATTTTCATTTCTAACAAGCTTCCAAGTGAGGCTCATGCTGCTGGTTTGGGAGCCACACATTGAGAACCACTTGGCTTAATGATTCTGGCTACATACTAGTGAAGAGCTGGGCGGAGCCCACCTAAATGGCGAGATAATGAAGTCCTAGACCTATAGACCTGGAAAAATAAAGACTAATGATTCCATGCTATAGGTAAGGAAACCGAGTTCCCAATCTGCTACACAAATTCTTACATAGTAAAGGCAGAGTGAGGACTAAAATCCTAATGTTGAAAAACAAAAAACAAAACAAAAAAAACAAGACTGTTATTTCCACCTTTCTATCCAGCTGTCTGAAAATGGAAGTATGTTCATCTCTGACACTGGTAGTTCAGGCATTGTGCAACTTCAAATTTAAATCCCTGCTTCTGGGGGCGCCTGGGTGGCTCAGTCGCTAAGCATCTGCCTTCGGCTCAGGTCATGATCTCAGGGTCCTGGGATCGAGCCCCCACATGGGGCTCCCTGCTCAGTGGGAACCCTGCTACTCTCTCTCTCACTCCCTCTGTGTTCCCTCTCTCTCTGTGTCTCTATCAAATAAATAAAATTGTTTAAAAAAAAAAAAAAAAAAAGGAAGTCCCTGCTTCGGAGCCCTTGGGTAGGTCTGTTGATTAGCATCCAACTCCTGATTCAGCTCAGGTCTGAGATCAAGCCCCGTGTGCAGCTCTGTACTCAACACGGAGTCTGCTTGAGATTCTCTGTCACCTCTGCCCCTCCCCCACTTGAGCACACCCTCTCTATAAAAAAAATTCAAGTCCATACCTCTGGAAAAAAATAGAAATCATGGATTGGGAGAGTTGATGTTTTCTTGCCTTCTACTTCTTACTTCATACATCATGTCTGATGTGGATTATTTCCTTGCGTAGCGCCTGATAGAGGAAGAGAACATGCTGGCACCGTCCCTAAAACAGTTTTCCTTACGAGTGGAGATTTTGCCATCCTACATTCCAGTAAGGGTTGCTGAAAAAATCCTGTTTGTTGGAGAATCTGTCCAGATGTTTGAGAATCAAAATGTAAACCTGACGAGGAAAGGTAAGAACCTCCTTACCCGTGGGCCCTGTCTTCAAAGGCCCTTTTTAGTAGCATGTGGCCCCTCCAAGGGAGGGGCTGATAAGGGTTCTGCACTGAGCTTGCAGCACGACCAGGACCCAGGACGCACTTACGTGAGAAACTGGAAGGAGATGCACCAGGGGGACCAGAAGTCCTTGCCCGTCCTGCTGTTCTCTGCCTTCCTTTGATGGTGCCTTCCTGCTTTGTAGGATCCATTTTGAAGAACCAGGAGGACACTTTCGCTGCGGAGCTCCATCGGCTCAAACAGCAGCCACTCTTCAGCCTCGTGGATTTCGAGCAGGTGGTGGATCGTGTTCGTAGTACCGTGGCCGAGGTTTGTATGTCCCAGGAGGCTTTCTTAGCAGGAAAACAGACTAGGCCCCCAGAAATTGAGCACTTGACTTCCATTGCTTCTTGATGTGGTAAGAGCTTAGCTTGGAGGGAATTGTGAGAGTCGCAGGGCAAGTTTTTCATAATAGACGCAGAACTGCTTTAGTCTTCACACCTGACAGGATTCTAGTTAGCTATTTACTTGAATAAAGGAAGGTCTCACTTTCAAATTCAGACAGTCAGCATTTTGAATCTGTCAAGGTAGTTGGCGATAATGGCGAGGAATCAATGGATTCTGACTAGATTTAGCGCCTTGCTTATATTTTAGATGGCTTTATTACTTTTTCATTAGTGGGTATAATAACTATGAGGAACAGAATAAGTTTTATTTTTCCATTTTTACAAATGAATAAAATAGAAAGCTAACTTGGCTAGTGTTGCACAGTAACAAAGGTGAAGTCAGAAGCAGGTCTTGTAACTCCTAGTTCAGTGTTTTTCTTTCTTTCTTCCTTTTTTTTTTTTTTAAAGATTAATTTGTTTAGGGGCCCCCCGGGCAGCTCAGTCAGTTAAGTGTCTGCCTTAAGCATCTGACTTCCTCTCAGATCATGATCCAAGGGTCCTGGGGCCCAGAGTCAGGCTCCTTGCTCACCAGGGAGTCGGCTTCTGCCTCTACCTACTGCTCTCCCTGCTCGTGTACTTTCTCTCTCTGTCTCAAATAAATCTTTTTTTTTTTTTTAAGATAAATTTATTCGGGAGAGAGCAAGCATAAGCCGGAGGACAGGCAGAGGGAGAGGGAGACAAGCAGACTCCCCGCTGAGCAGAGAGCCAGATGCAGGGCTCAGTCCTGGACACTTGAGATCATGACCTGTGTGAAAAATCAGGAGTCGGAGGCTTAACCAACTGAGCCACCCAGGTGCCCCTTAGTTCAGTATTCTTAAGTGAATTCTGCTTTATCCACGGGCTTAGATTGTGGCCAGTAATTTTTCGGATGTGCATCTGTTCTGTGGCCTAAAATAAAATTTGGCTTGGGACGCCTGGGTGGCTCAGTTGGTTGAGCAGCTGCCTTCGGCTCAGGTCATGATCCCGGCGTCCTGGGATCGAGTCCCACATCGGGCTCCTTGCTCGTCGGGGAGCCTGCTTCTCCCTCTGCCTCTGCCTGCCACTCTGTCCGCCTGTGCTCACTTGCTGTCTCTTCTTCTGTCTCGGAAAAATAAATAAATAAAATCTGTAAAAAAAAAAAAAAAAAAAAATTTGGCTCACAGGTGTGTGATAATGTGAAATGGGATTTTTAGTTTAGTCAGCTGTTTTGTTTACTATATTACTGGTTTTCTTTCTTTCTTTTCTTTAAAAGATTGATTTATTTGAGAGAGAGAGAGAGAGAGAATGAGAGCAAGCATGAGAAGGGGGAGCGTCAGAGGGAGAAGCAGACTCCCTGCCCAGCAGGGAGCCCGATGTGGGACTCGATCTTGGGACTCCAGGATCATGACCCGAGCCAAAGGCTGTTGCTTAACCAACTCAGCCACTGAGGCACCCTGTATTAGTGGTTTTCAACTTTGGCCCTCACCTCCAGAGCTGCTGACTGGTAGATCTACATTGGGAGGGAGGGAGTAGCTACGTGTATTTATACCATCCAACTGGACACGCGGGCAACAAGCCACTGCAGATGATGGTGAAGCACACCCAGCGCGCCACGGTATCCAGAACTGAGAAGCTTAGCAGCACATATCCTCACGTTGGAAGCACAGTAATCTATCATGAATACGATTTCCTTTTCTAGTCACTGTCTCAGAAATTCTAGGCATGGGAGATAGCTGTGATATTGACAGAATATTAGATCATAAGGTGACCTTTAGGTATCACTTCATTTGATAATTATATCAAATATAGCAAATAATTATTTAAACTCTTTTGTCCTTTCGTAATTTCAAGATCCTACCCCTCCATCTATAGCCAAGGCAGCTCTTGTCTAAGGGGCTGGTGTCTTGAGGTTCTTGCAACTTATTTTATTAAATCAATTTCTGTCCTTTCATTATTCTTGTGATAGCTTTGGAGTTAATTCATGGAGGAAAGTAAAAATTGTATTGAATGAATAATACAGGATTTCAAAAAAATGTTTCTTGTGAAATTCTGGAATGTGGATATTGGTAGAAATTACATTTCCAGTTTAACAATGATAGATGAAGAGTGGAAGTTCAGATTCTTTGAAGTTTTTTTTATAATTGTAGCTAATAGGCCTTTTTCAGAGCTATTCTCTTAAAGTAACACTTTATAGTAATAAAAATAGTTTCCTTTTCAGAAGGAAAAAGGGGGAGTGTCTTACAAATATATATCATACTCATCCTCTTTTGGTTTTCTTTTTTTTTTTTTTTTAAGATTTTATTTATTTATTTGACAGACAGAGATCACAGGTAGGCAGAGAGGCAGGCAGAGTGAGAGAGGAGGAAACAGGCTCCCTGCCAAGCAGAGAGCTTGATGCAGGGCTCAATCCCAGGACTCTGGGATCATGACCAGAGCCGAAGGCAGAGGCTTTAACCCACTGAGCCACTCAGGTGCCCCTTGGTTTTCTTTTTTTTAAGTATACATACTCTATGAGTTTATTTATATAAAGTTCAGAAACAGTTAATGTAAAGTTTAATATTAAAGTTCAGATGCAGGGCTGCCGAGTGGCTCAGTCAGTTAAGCATCTACCTCTTGATTTCAGCTCAGGTCGTGATCTCAGGGTTGTGAGAACCAATCCCTGACTTGGGCTTTGAGCTGGGTATGGAGTCTGCTTAAGATTCTCCCTCTCCGTCAGCCCCTTCCCAACCCCACTGTCTATCTCTCTCAAAAAAAAAAAAAAAAAAGTTCAAAGGCAGAACTAATCTGATGTTGGATGTCAGAATAGAATTTGACCTTGGTCAGTGGAAAGGGCGGGAGGAGGGCTTTCAGGGTGCTGGTTATACAAGTGTATTCAATTTGTGAAAATTCTCCAAGCTGTGAACTTACTATTTGTGTACTTTCTATATATTTTTTAGTACTTAAATGAAAAGATATTGAAACTTAATTCCTAGATATTTAAGTTGGTTATTTTGATTCTTTTTAGTTGCTTACTGTTTTATGTAGAGAAGTGGCAGTATTAACTTTTGTGGGTTAATCTTCTGTGTGACAACTCGACCTCTTTTTTTAGTTCTAACAGTTTGTTGTTTCTGTTGATTTTTCTAAGTAATGATCATATCATTTGCAAATAATGAGCTTTCCAACTTTTAGACTTCTGCTTTTCTTTTTCTTACAGTCTTGGATCTCGAGTACCTTATTAAACAGCTGCGAGTGTGATGAGTTGGTATAAACTGTGTTAACCAGCGGGGGCAGTGGCGGGCATCTTTGCTTTGTTGGCCCCTAAAGATCATGCTTCAGCAGTTTCTCTATTACTCTAATGTTTGCTGGAGGCTTTCAGCACATAAGTTTATCAGATTAAAAAGTTAACCTTGTTTCTAGTTTGTTATGTGTTTTTATCATAAGTAGATGTTGAATTTTGTCACCTGCTTTTTCTTTAACGATGATGGTGCAATTTCTTGCTCTGGGTTTTCTCCTTTAATCTATTCATAGGGTAAATTCCCAGTTAGATTTTCAGATGTTGAATCTTCCTGTGATAAACTGTACTTGAAAACATGAGGTTTTATTTTTTAAACACTGTTGGATTTGGTTAGGCAGGACAGTACTTGGAACTTTTGCATCTACATTTAGTGAAATTAGATGATTCCTGTTTTATTCCCATGTGGTTGCAGAATAAAGACTGTACAAGCCTTATAAATGAGCGAGGTATCTCTCACTTTTCTTTTTTTCTAGAATAATTTGTATAAGACAGGAGTTGTTACTGGAAGTTTGATTGAACTTATCTGAAAAATTATCTAAGCTAGGTTGTTGAAGAAGGGGAAATCTTCGGAGTGCCTGGGAGGCCCAGTCAGTTAAGCGTCCAGCTCTTGATTTTGATTTAGGTGATGATCTCAGGGTCCAGGGATCGAGCCCCACACGGGGCTTCACACTCATCGAGGCATCTACTTGAGGATTTCTCTCCCTTTCCCTCTGCCCGCTTGTGCCCCCTGAAAAAAAATAATAAATCTTTAAAAAAAAAAGAAAAGAAAATCTTTACAAAGTCAACATATTTTAAACCTGTATTAATCTGTTCAGGACTGTTATTTCTTATACCAATTTTGGTATTTTCTACTTTTCTAGGAAGGCCCATTTTGTCTAGATTTAAATTTTTAGAAAATCTGTAGCTATTTGTTTTATTTCGTATTTTATTTTAATCTTTTACTGTTCAGTCTTAACTAATCTTTTTGAAGAGCCAGCTTGTGTTTTTATTATCTTTTTTCTTTATCTCATTGATATCTGCCTTTATTATTTTTCTTCCCTTTTTTTTTAAAGATTTTATTTATTTATTTGACAGAGAGATCACAAGTAGGCAGAGAGTCGGGCAGAGAGAGAGTGGGGAAGCAGGCTTCCTGCTGAGCAGAGAGCCCGATGTGGGGCTCGATCCCAGGACCCTGAGATCATGACCTGAGCTGAAGGCAGTGGCTCAGCCCACTGAGCCACCCAGGCGTCCCGTCTTCCTTTTTTTTTTTTTTTTTTTAAGATTTTATTTATTTGACACAGAGACACAGCAAGAGAAGGAACACAGCAGGGGGAGTGGGAGAGAAGCAGGCTTCCCACTGAGCAGGGAGCCCAATGAGAGGCTCGATCCCAGGATGCTGGGATCATGACCTGAGCCACCCAGGCACCCTGTTTTTCTTCCTTCTTACTTCTTTGAGTTTTCTGTTACTCTTTGCCAGTTTCCTGGGTTGAAAACTTGACTTTTCTATTTGTAACCCTTGCTTCCTAGGAAATATATGTAAAACTTTATTGCCTTGACCTTGTCCCACAAGTTTTTGGCATGGAGTATATATATATTATCATCCTGTTCTAAATAATTTATTTTCCTTCTGATTTTCTTTTTAACCCAGGAATTTATTAAGCTTTAATGTTTATTGCAGTATAGTTGGAGAACACAGTCTGTAGATTGGTCCTTTGGAGTTGATTGAGGCTTCCTTTATGGATTAATGTAGAGCCCATTTTTGTTTTTAGTCTACCTGTGCCCAGAGAGTGTATATTCTGTGAGTCTAGAGTTCTGTGCCTGTTCTAATATCTCATTTCCAAGTTGTATGTTAGGCATGTGCATATTTGTAATGAATATATATTTATTGTTTTCCTTTTATGTATATATAGTGTTTTCTTTATATACGTATTTCTGTATATTACTATATATGTACATACATATATACACACTCACATACACACATATATATTTTTTAAACTTAAATTCTATTTTATTAGTTAAGAATCATTACCCATCTCTTTTCCAGGTCATTATTTACCTCATATCTTCTTCCATCCTTTCTTTGCAACTCTTTTTACCTCCCTGACTCCAAGCAACTTTCTGTCACTAGAGATTAGTTTGCATTTTCTAGAATTTATATAAATGGAGCCAAACAATATGTGCTCTTTTGGGGGAGGAGGTGGGTCAGGATGTTTTTCCTTATGATTATTTTGAGATTAATCCCTGTTGCATGTATCAATAGTTTATTCCTTTTTTAAAGCTTGTACAGAATG
>PISX010007988.1:0-35530 GCA_004024625.1 Mellivora capensis | reverse complement strand
TATTCTTTTTTTTTTTTTTTTTTTAAGATTTTACTTATTTGACAGATCACAAGTAGGCAGAGAGGCAGGCAGAGAGAGAGAGAGGAGGAAGCAGGCTCCCTGCCGAGCAGAGAGCCTGATGGGGGGCTCGATCTTATGATCCTAGGATCAGGACCTGAGCCAAAGGCAGAGGCTTTAACCCACTCAGCCACCCAGGCGCCCCACATTTATATATTCTAAGAAGATTGTCATCGTAGGGATAGTTAGCACCTCTGCTCTATCCCATAACTATCACCTCTTTTTTGTGGTGGGAATAATTAAGATCTAGTCTCCTAGCAAATCTGATTATAATAAAGCATTGTTGTCCATGTTCGCTATACCACGACTTACATCTCCAGGACTCAATTACCTACTAGTTGCATGTTGGTAACCTTAAACAACCTCTCTCCTATCCCCCTACCCTGCAGCTCCTGGTAATCACCATTTTACTCTGTTTTTATGAGTTTGGCTTTTTTGGACTATACATATAAACGATATCATGCCGTGTTTCTTTCTCTGACGTATCTCAGTATAATATGCTCAAGGTCCATCCATGTTGTCACATGCAGCAGAATTTCCTTTTTCATAACTGAAATATATATATTTCATTATATATCACATCTTCTTTATCTGTTCACCCGTCATGGACACTTAGTTGTCTCCATATCTTGGCAGTTGTGAATAACACTGCAGTAAATGTGGGAGTGCACGTATCACTTTGATAAGCCTGTTTCATTTCCTCTCTCTCAAATAATAAAATCTTTTAAAAAATTGTACAGTTCAGTGGTGTTTAGTATATGCAGTGTTGTCCAACCATCAGCATCATCTAATTCCAGAACATTTCCATCTCTTCTTTTTTTTTTTAGACTATCCCTTCTTTCTTGGGATTAACACAACTCAATTATGGCATATAGTCTGTCTTTACCCTATTGCTGGATTTGTACAAAATCATTCTTTTTTTTAACCTTTTTTAAATTATTAAGATTTTGTTTATTTGACAGAGACAGTGAGAGAGAGAACATAAGCAGGGGGAGTGGCAGAGGGAGAAGCGGGCTTCTCACTGAGCAGGGATCTCGATGCGGGGCTCCATCCCAGGACCCTGCGATCATGACCTGAGCCAAAGGCAGAGGCTTTAACCCACTGAGCCACCCGGCGCCCCCTGTCTTGTAATTCTTAAAATGCTGGTGGGCAGTGACTTTATTCTCTAGGCGGACGCTTAATGACTGAGCCACCCAGGTGCCCCACAAAACTATTCTCTATAGAAGTTTTCATTGGAATGAAATTTTGTTCCTGTTTTGTTCTTTTCACAGCATCTCTGGAAGCTCATGGTAGAAGAGTCGGATTTACTGGGTCAGCTGAAGGTAATAGCTGTCTTTTACTTCTTTTTTTTTTTTTTTTTTTTTTATTTGACAGAGATCATAAGGCAGAGAGGCAGGCAGAGAGAGAGGGGGAAGCAGGCTCCCTGCTGAGGAGAGAGCCCGATGTGGGGCTTCATGTGGGGCTCGATGTGGGGCTTGATCCCAGGACCCTGGGATCTTGACCTGAGCCAAAGCAGAGGCTTTAACCCATTGAGCCACCCAGGTACCCCTGTCTTTTAATTCTTAAAATGATGCTCGTGGGCAGCGACTTTATTCTGTAGGCTCTCCCTGAGAGCATTGGTTGCCTGTACCCAGACTTCCAGAGTGGCCTCACATGTCCTCACCCATGAGGGCAAATTCTCCCTAATATTACACATGTACTGTAGCACAAAGTTTTGGGTGTTTATTTTCTTCTGGCAGAACAGACTTGTGTTGCCGTTGAATAAATGACACTAAAGACACACCAGTTGTCCTGCCTTGACGAGTTGGGAAGCGTGCCCCTGTGAAATGCCAAAAGCCTGTATCCTTTTGTAGGCTGGGCTCACTGGTGAGATTAGCAACTTCATGTGTAATTACGATGGTGAGCAGCTCCTGCCTTTCTAGATCACTGAACTGTAAATTGACATTCTTTCTGCAGATCATTAAAGACTTTTATCTTCTGGGACGTGGAGAACTGTTTCAGGCCTTCATTGACACAGCTCAACACATGTTAAAAACACCACCCACTGCAGTAACTGAACATGGTAATTGCCCTCTGGGCCTGAGAGTTACCGGTTGACTGATGTAGGGTGTCTCTTGACTGCTGCTGAACCGTTCAGTCTGTTCCACGTAAGAGCAGCCTGGTGAGTTAGAGAGCAGGGTTTCCAAAGATGGAAGGCCCTTTGGTGGGCTGCACACTGAAGTCACTGGGAGTAGCCTCTTGATCCTTCCTGGACGAGTGGGTATAAATCAGGTATTATGTTATCATAGTGTCATCCTACATCCCTACGGGACAGACATAGCGCTACTTACTGCCCCTTGTTGTATTTGAGTTCTTTAGGTTGCAAATGATGGAAACCTAACCTAAACCAACCTATGTAGAAAGGGGGAATTTATTTGCTATTTTATCTGTAACTCCAGTGGGATAGTAAAGCTGGGCTTCAGAAAAACAGAAACTAGGGACTTGAATATTGCTAGAATTTTCTTTCTTACCATATCTTACCATATGCTCTCTGATGGCCTTCCACTCCAATTTGGAAACATGGCCAGCAACAGTTTCGAGCAAGTACCTTACAGTGTCTACTGGAGGAGCCAAATCCAGCATCTCTGGTAGCAAATTAAAAGATTCCAGGAAGGGGTTTTGATTAGCCCCGTCCAGATCATAAACATACCCCCGCACCAAAGATGTCAGACATTAAGATAGTGAAGTGTTCACCCTTGACTAATGGGAATGACGAACATTCCCATTCAGACTATGTGAGGAGAGTCGGGAAAGGATCAGAATAAAAATTTAAAAAGAAGAAAATGGGGGGAGACTAGGGTTTCCTTTTTTCTGACTCTATAAACAATAGATGGCCACTGTATTCACACAAGACTTTTTTCATTGCAGATATCAGAAAACCCAATTCAAATGCATGCAAAGGGGAAGAAAAATGTATTGATTCTGATAGCCGAAAAGGCCAGAGGATGAAGGTTTTGGGCAAAGTCTGAGCCGGGGGCTCACATGACGCCTTCAGGACTTGGTGCCATTCCATCTTTAACCTCTGCCTTTTTTCTCAGACAGGCCTGCTCCATATGGTAGCAAGATGGCCTCCAACCAAGCTCACATCCTACTAAATCCCAGTTTAAGGAAAAAAAAAAAGAGAAAAGCTCTACTCTGAATAGAGCCCCTGGATTGGCCTGGCTGGAGTCATGTTCATATCCCTAAACAAAATAGTGTAACAAGTTAGAGTATTACATTCCATTGAGCATGCCTGGGTCACCTGCCTACCCCTAGCATCAGGTATTGTCAACCCCACTGAACCACATGGCTCATACTGGGAGGGGTGATTCTCTAGGAAAACTGGGTGCTATTATCAGCAAGAGAAGGGGGAATGCGTGCGAGGCAGGTAAAAGCAGCCCATTTCCACGCGTCCCACCATTAGTGTCAGGTGGGCTGGAGAAGTGAAAGCCAGCGGCATCTGGGTCTGTTACGTAGCCTGGCGTTCTTGTCAGCCACTGTGTTCCCCCTTGCAGATGTGAATGTGGCCTTCCAGCAGTCTGCACACAAGGTCCTGCTGGATGATGACAACCTTCTCCCTCTGTTGCACTTGACAATCGAGTATCATGGAAAGGAGCATAAAGGTTTGCCGTTCTTTCTTGCATCTTTCTGCTCCTGTGGGTTCATCATCTGTTCTCCCATCCGTGCTTCCACCCACCTCCACAGAAACCATTTCATTTTGGACCTTAGAAGTCACGTTGTCTGGGGCCCTATTTTGTATGGGGGGAAAGGCAAGTCCAGAGAGGCGAGGCAGGATGCCCAGACCATGGTTTTTTTGCCCTGCTGCTGGAATGGTCTCTGTTTCAGCCACCAGACTTTTAAGGCTGAAAAAAGAATCTGAGAGACCTCCTAAGAGAATCTCACTTACCTTCTAATGCAAGTCCCTTAGACTTCCCTTGCCTTCTAATGCAAGTCCCGTTTTGTCGCCTGTATGCTTCTGACACTAGGCTCAAGTGATGAGCACTCCCTCGTGAACGTGACTCACCTTGTCGAAGCCCTGGTTCTGAATGAGCAACATTTTCTTTTCTTAACAGATGCTGCTCAGGCAAGAGAAGGGCCTTCTCGGGAAACATCTCCCCGGGAAGCCCCTGCGTCTGGCTGGGCAGCTCTCGGTCTCTCCTACAAAGTGCAGTGGCCGCTACACATTCTCTTCACCCCTGCTGTTCTGGAAAAGTGAGTATTTCTGAATTTCTCCTAGTTCAGCATGACCTGACTTGCAAGGGTAGAAATAAACAGGAATAGAATTGTTGGGCGCAAGATAACCACGCGGCTGGTGGTCGTACAGTCTGTAAGTCAGAGGCTGCAAATGCACTTGCCTTCAGGGACTGGACAGAAAAGCTTAGCAAGTGAAGCCGCGGACACGAGGCCATGGGGGGTGCTGGGTGCTGGGATGAATGAAAGTGTCAAACCCTCAAACCACCAGTGGTGGTGGTGTGTGTGTTTGTTGTTAAGATTTTATGTTTTAAGCAATCTCTGTACCCAGTGTGGGGCTTGAAATTACAGTCCCGAGATCAGGAGTCGCAGGCTCCACCGACGGAGCCGGCCAGGTATCCGTTGTCATGTTTTAAGTTGCACAATCAGCAGTTTACACACTGCCTGTCTGTGGCCTCTGGAAGATGCGGTCTTGAGCACCTCATGAAGAATCTGGCCCTTGCCAATTCCATCAGACTAGCAGGTTTCCTCCCTAAAACTTGTGTAATTTTTTTGTTGATCTACTTGGGAAGACTTTCCAAGCCCAGATGTTTGCTGTGGACTTGAGCCACTGCAGAGGAGTTCGCCTTCTTACCCCCAGGGAGAGGCGGTGGGGATGGCTAAGCTGGGATGTAATACGGGAGCGGGACCAGTGTGGTAAGAGGCTCTGGTGTAAGCTTTGTTCTTTATCCTGAGAGCCTGCCAGGTGCTGTTGCTCAGTTCCATCAGGACCTCATGTCCCCAAGGCAGGAAACCAGAGGTTTAGGGGAAGGGAGGCTGGAGAAGCAGGCTTGGCTAGTGGTCACCTGTGGAATCTGTCCCCACACTTTTACAAATCTCTCAAACCCTGTCCCGGCCCGGGCTGTGGCTGGAGGACAGAAGCTATTGTGCTCAGGCTAGAGGAATGGAGATAAAGGGAAATGATGTACAAAAAGGGCCTCTCTTCCACCCTCTGTTCCTGTTCCCAGTCCTCTCAACCTTTCTGAGTAGAGAAGCTTAGGGTATGAGAGCCTAGGCATGATCTGGAGAAGAAAAGGCTGGTCCCGGGAGTTTGCTGGGGCAGGTTCAGGGCCCACAGCCCAATGAAGGAAGTTTCTCCTTGTCCTTGAGCCTCCACAGCTCCCAGTGTCCCACAGGCAAACATCCTCGCTTGATATGCTCTGAACACCCTTGAAAAAAATCAATCTCTGATGTAGTTTTAAAAACTTTTTATTATGGGAATTTCCAAATATAAACAAAAGCACGGACCATAATGGCCCCCACGTATACATGATCCAGCTGCACCAACCGTCAGCGTCACTTGGTTCCGTCTCTTGTTTTAGCGAGAGCCTTAGAGCAAAGCCCAGGCATGTCGTTTCACTCCATCACTGCGATGCAGAGCCGGCGTGTTGTCAGTGTAACTACGGTGCAGTTATCACAGCCAGTAAAATAACAATAAGTCCTTATCTGATATCTGGGACAGATTGAAACTTTCCCAGTTATCCAAAAATGTCTTGTTATGTTTCGGTTTGTTCCAATCCGAATCCAAACAAAGTATACTATTTTTACCAGGTTGTTCCATTAGAAATACATGATTTTAAAAAACCAAATCCTATTAGTTTCTGCAAGTCTGCCTACGAACAAGTAATATATCCAGTTTCACTAGGAATCAGCTGTTCTTCCCATGTGTGTTCTCAGCGTGGGGCTCAGCATGAGGCAGCTAGGCCCTGAGCTTGCTGTGAGGCAGGAGCTAGGGAGCCCTTAATTGCATTCTCTCTTCTTTGGGACAGAAAACTCGATTAACTGAAATCCTTGCCTCCTAACACATTGTTATTATTGGGCCACACAAGACTCTCCTGCCTTCCTTTCACATACGCTGTAAAAGCACTTCCCAGTACAGAAACTGGAACACCAACAGTAACGGTCTTTTTTATTTTTATTTTTTTTTTAAGATTTTATTTATTTATTTCACAGAGAGAGATCACAAGTAGGCAGAGAGAGAGAGAGAGGAGGAAGCAGGCTCCCCGCCGAGCAGAGAGCCCGATGCAGGACTCGCTCCCAGGACCCTGGGATCATGACCTGGGCCGAAGACAGAGGCTTAACCCACTGAGCCACCCAGGCACCCAGTAACGGTCTTTTTTAGTCTCCCTCCCTTGGCTCCCCCAGCCCAAGGTCACCCCTCTCCCACAGTCCCGTTTTCTGTCCTTTTAATATTTAGTTCTATAACATCAATATATATTCCCTCAAAGTATGTTTTTTTCCTACCCGCTTGTTTTAAGCTTTATTGAATAAAAGTATAAAAGGCTCTATGTACTCTGAGATTGACCTTTTTTATTCAGAATCCTACTGCTAGGAGTCCTCTTGGGCTGTGCAGCTGGAGCATGTTCATTTTGACAGCTATGTAATATTCCACCATCTCAGTGAGCCACAGTCCATTCAGCCACAGCTCTGGCCATTCTCCTTGCCTCCCTGCCTTTCAGGGAAAAAGTGGAAGGCCCAGAGTCCTAGGGTCTGTCATGCAGGTGAGGTGGGCAGTGAAGTTGTATTCCTGAAGAGCCTGACATTTCTGTCGCAGGTACAATGTCGTCTTCAAGTACTTACTGAGCGTGCGCCGGGTGCAGGCCGAGCTGCAGCACTGCTGGGCCCTCCAGATGCAGCGCAAGCACCTCAAGTCCAACCAGACAGATGCAGTCAAGTGGCGCCTGAGAAACCACATGGCCTTCTTGGTGGATAATCTTCAGTACTATCTCCAGGTCCGGGCCCAGGGCTGACTAGAAGAAGGGCGACCAAAGTCTGGGAGGTGGGTGGGGTTGACTCAAGAGGGACTGCAACCCTGCTGTGGTTGAAATGTTGGGGGTCGAGAAAAGGCACAGATTTTATCACTGGGCAGGGTTTCTTGGTGGCATTTTAGAAGAAAGTGGGAATAAAGGGAAGGAGAATTAGTCTAGGGTTCTTGTCAGCAGTGCAGTATTTAATTCTTGTTTAATTCTTGTTGATCTGACCCTCATGTTTAGAGTTGGCTAGAATGTCAGTTGGTGGAGGAGATGTGGCATGAGGCGGGGGGATCTGCCAGAACTTTGGAGCTTCTTAGGCATTAGACAGGTAACTTTGTAGAAAGCTTAAGCAACGCAAGGGGGTCTTTGGTTAGCTTTAAAGTGGCTTGAATAGGAGGGAGACTTTCTCTTTCATACTGTCAGGCATCTTAATGTCCTCGAGTGCTTAGAATGTGCTGGGTCCTGAAAGTACCTGTGTCCCTGCCCATCAGGTGGACGTGCTGGAGTCTCAGTTCTCACAGCTTCTGCATCAGATCAACTCCACCCGCGACTTTGAAAGCATCCGATTGGCTCATGACCACTTTCTCAGCAATCTGCTGGCTCAGTCCTTTATCTTGTTGAAACCTGTAAGTAGGCCTGTTGGTTTCCTCAGACTGCTTCTCGCCTGACTGTTCCCTTAGATCCGGAGTTGCCAGGATACGTAACTATCATTAAACAATTGCTGGATCTCCACTTTCAGACCTTTTTAACAACTTAGAGCAAAACTAAAAGGAAATGTTAAAAGGGAACTTAAATGTCTTTGAATTTCTGAAATATTGTATCCTGGGGATGTGGTGAGCAGCTACAGAAGAAAGATTATGTGCTGAAAGGATTTAATTTAAAAAACCTGACACCACAGAAAGACTAACGAAAGCACATATAGTACTTACTTTCTTAGCAATCTTTTGGGCCAGGATTCACCAGTTCCAAGTTGTTTTCACAGCCAAGAGGAGTAGTGTCTCCCTGCCCATGTGTGTGTATGTACACCTCCTTCAGGGTCATACTCCTCAACCTTGGCTACACATGGGAATCAGCTGGAAGCTTTAAAAAATCTGGGACCCTGAAACTTAAATTAGAATCTCTGGAGTGAAACCCAGGGCCCGGTGTTTTTTGTTTGTTTGTTTGTTTTTTTAAAGCTCAACATGCATGCCAATTCCAGAATAGAAAGCGGGAAGGCTGAAATGACCCCTCATAGTTCCTCTGATTGTATGGGTTACATAGATTACACTTCATCTCTGATGTCAGCCAGCTCTTCTCCCTCAGTTCTGCCACACCACAAACACTGCAGACTTCTCTTTTGTTCCTATTCGAAGCTTTTTTTTGCTGCACTAAGGGAGAGCACGTTACATAGATGCCACTCCCAAGGGCTCTTTCTGTGAACTGACAACACCAAAAGCCGTTGTGACAGGCAGACTGTCCTCCAATGGCAGGAGTGCATCCTTGGGAAAAGGAGAAGATGAGAACAGGTGGTCACCATTAAATATTTATTGAGTGCTTACTGTGTGCAAGGCACTGGGGATACAAAGAGGTATAAGTCATGGCTCTGCCCTTAAGGAGCTCACAATCTAGTTGGAGAAACAGAACATACATACATACATACATACATAGGTCAGTCACAACACAGGTGGCCTGAACAGGGGCCAGGAGAGCAGTACAGATCATAGAGGCAGGGGTCACTAAAGGCTACATGGGGAAAGGAGTGTTCCACTGAGACGGTAGAACGTGAAGTGGCTTCAAGGAGAGGATCCTGGGTATTGGGACCAACAGTGAAAGCAAAGCTCAGGGCAGGAGCACACTGGGTGGGCCTAAGAAATGATGACTAGTGTGATGGGACTACAGTGGGAGGTTTGTGCAGGGGTGACTAAGAGAATGATAGCATCTTTGCAGGAAGGGAAGTTTGGTTTCCACTTGTTGCATTTTGAGGGGCCAGCAGGACTGACACGTGACATCGTTTCTCCTGAGGTCAAAGAGTGGGAATAAGGTAGCTCTTAGACTGTTTTCCCATATCTTTAATATCATACATGTATCTTCCTTCTTTTCCTAAAACCACCTGTTTCCTGGGTAGGTGTTTCACTGCCTGAATGAAATCCTAGATCTCTGTCACGGCTTTTGCTCGCTGGTCAGTCAGAACCTGGGCCCACTGGATGAACGTGGGGCTGCCCAGCTGGGCATCCTGGTGAAGGTGAGTCTGCCTGGCTGTTGGCCGTATGCAGCCCTGTCCAGGCGGTGGAGGATGTTTTGCCAGTGGGGAATCACCATCTTTTCCTCTGAGTCAATAAAGCATTTCCCCCCATACATATACACAGAAATAACAAGATACAAAGATTAAAATGTTGGTATCAGTTCATTCTGAAGCAGCTAATTATGTGCCATCATCTCAGCGTTCAAAAATAGTTCAGCTGTGAATAGTTTCTTCAGCCCACAAACATGCACTGGCTTTGTTCTCACATTCTCCTATCCAACCTCCTTACTTCCTTGAACAAACTCTGCTTCACTGGGATTTTAATTATCTAACAAAAAGCCGCCGGCTCTCCCCAGCCCCAGTATACAGCAGAATATATTAATTTGAAAGCGGATGCTAACTTCCTACTGAGCATGGGCGTATACTTTCACAGAAAGTCATGCTATCTGTGGACTCCGTCCCAAGAAGACCTTTTAGGAGCTAAGAGAAGCGAGGCTGTGGGAAGGCCAGCTGGTGCTGTAGAATTTTGAGGATGTTTTTCAGGGAGCTCCCCCGCTCCCACCTCACTCCACATGGACAGTTGGTGAGTCTGAGAGGAATGACAGCCCGGGTCCTTTTCCCTTGCAGGGCTTCAGCCGCCAGTCTTCACTGCTATTCAAGATTCTCTCCAGTGTTCGGAACCATCAGATCAACTCAGATTTGGCTCAACTACTCTTACGACTCGATTATAACAAATATTACACCCAGGCCGGTGGAACTCTGGGCAGGTACGAACAGGCCTTGGAGAAGTTTGTGGACTCTGTATGTGTGATTTTTGAACAATCTATAATTCCAGAGCTAAGAGACGTTAGCCACTGTCTCATCCAAATGGCATTTTATACACAAGGAAACTAAGGCTGAGATAAAGGGCTGTGTCTGATCATCTTTATTTATATTAATGAAGCTTAACTTCTAGTAAGAGCCACCATCATAGTGAAATACTAAAACTCCTGATGCTGAGATGGGTTTTTAGTTCTCAGCTGGGCAGGAAGAACGAACTGGGAAGTGGAGTGGGTGTGGCTGGTTCCCAGTTCTGACATTAACCAGCTCTGCAGCGACGGGCACCCTGCCTCCCTGGCTTCTAGCCCCCAGCTTCCATGCATGGGAAAGGTGATCGCCCCCTTCAAGTTCTTAGCTTTTTAATCCAACATTCAGTGGAACCACCACCAAGATTCAGTGGTGGTTGGCTTTTCTCAGAGGTCTCTCCTGTTTTTAAAAAGCACTTTATTGTACTCCTTTTTCTCTCTCGAATGTCCTCAAGCAGATTTTTCCTAAGTGATTTTAAGCAGAAGAGTCCAAGAAACACTGTTTTAGAGGATGACATTAGGTAGATTACAGGCTGCCCTGATTACTCTTTCTTTGAAGAAAATCTTGGGAAAGCATATTTGATGAGGTTCTTTTTTTCTTTTATAGTTTCGGGATGTGAAAATAACTGGTTCACAAACCAGCAGTCTCTCACTGCGTTCCCACATCCGTGACAGAAGATTCAAAACATCCCACTCTCCAGCCACTCTGCAAATGCCTGCCATCTACTGAGGGCCCTACCTTTCCTTCTAGAAGCTACTACTATTGAACATTCATGGGTACAAATCCTTCCCGTGTGGAACAGTCTACCCCATCTTAAGGGAGTTCTTAACTCACCCACCATGGAGGACATGTGGTGCCAGCTCTCCCTCTGCTGACCTCACAAGATCCATTACATGGAGAACATCTGTCAGACGTGTCCATTTGTTGAGCACCTACTATGCGCCTACGTACTGTTCAAGCTGCAAGAGACAGCAGTAAGTAATAACTTCCAATTATTTCAGACTGGAAAAAGGGCAATTCTAGCTATTGACGTGTTTAATTATTCCTATTTTAACAAAGAAAAGGAGTCCTTAAGAAAAAGCCCGAGGTCAAATTTCTAGGTTCCAAATATTGAAAACTGAGTTATTATCCCCGCTTGGAAAAACCACAAGAGTTAAGGTTCCCCTAATCTGACCCTACTATAATTATTAATGTTCATATTGGTGTGAACAAAAATAAATGTTTACTGAACAACTCCCTCTATAATGATAAAGAATGCAGCATTCCGGCCTCAGTCTGTAGCCAGTGATTCTGGTCCTTTTCTACCACATACTATATCCTATTTCCTACATTTGTGTGCTGAAGGTAACCCTTTCCACTGCTGTCTGTGGACAAGTTAGCAAACTCTGGCCTGCCACCTGTTTTTGTAAATGAAATTTTACTGGAACCCAGCCACACTCATTTACCTATTGTCTGTGATTGCTTTCATGCTGTCATGGCAAAGGTTTTGTGACACGTCAAATGGCCCAGAAGGCCTAAAATATTTACTAACTGGCAGGGAAAACCTTTTAACTCCTGCTTCAGAGAATGACAGGACATCAACAGGGATGCTGCTAGAGGTAGGGAAGGAATAGCTTCTAGGAACCATGACAGCAGTAACAGTTATAAAATTGGACCTCTGGCCAGAGCTGCTAACATTTCCAAGTGTTGTCCCTGCGTTTCTTGTGTTTATCCTTGTAGAAAGTCATCCCATCAGGCTTATAGTCACTGGCCTTTCACAGCAACTGGTGCTTTTTCCTTTTCAGTTCTCAGAGTACAGTACCCACAGGTCAACTGTCAGTGAGCTCAGCTCTAAGATGACTTTTTTTAATTGAAAGGAGGTGCCCAGCTCTTAAACTTTGCTCCATCTACTGATTTGGGCCTACTGTAAAATCAGGTTTTTGGAAGTCAAATTTTAGCCCAGGATAACCTTTTGACAAAGATGCTACAGAAAAATTTTAAAATTTCACTTATTTACCTTGGCTAGCTGTCCTCCTACTATGAACAAGCCTACAGAAAACCGCAGAAGGTACTAGGTTTGTCTTGCTTTTTGTTCTCAATTAAGTTCAAAGAAATGGATGAAGAAATCCCAGTTATTACAACCAAAGAGATTCAACATTTATTTTATCATAAAAGTCCAGCAAATAAAACTATATACAAGATCCATGCAAAGAATCCAGTTACACACAAGACACATTTAAAACCTGGTTAAAACACAATCTCCACAACATCAGGGAATAAAATCAATGAGACGAAGTATCCTTAGTGAGAAACATAATCATGTTTATATTTTGGATGCTGCTTGAATCCAATTCTCTCCCCAACAATGAGGCACTGGATCACCCACTCCTGCGACACCACAGGCAGCTGCAATGCTTCGGCACACTTCAGCACCGAGGCCGGGCATGAGGGATCCGTCACCACCACGTCAAATACCCCTAATGCAATATCTGCAGGAAGCAGGGGAAGGTGAGGGAAGAAAAGAGACTGGATTTAGCCTTCCGTGGAAAAAGACGTGCTTCCTAGCCAGTGTGTAGCACTGCACCAAACCCAAGCTTCTCATGTCAGTGTTACTGATCACAACCAAAAGTGAAAAGTCACCATCATTAGATGCTAACCTCAGGCATGTTTATCAATACACCACTGGACAGGAGCAGAAGCATCAACAACCCAGGGCCTCACTCCTAATGGCTCACCTCTTGAGGGTGGTACCTTTCGTCTCTCAGAAATATGGATAAGGTCAGCCAGTCAGACCCCAAGGCCAAGCACCCGAGGGTCTGAGGCCCTCCTTAGAACAGTACCACCACATACACTCTGCAGGGGACGCACCTTTGTTATGGGCACTTGAATGGTGCTGCTTCACGGAGGCTGCCCCCCCAGTCATGAGGATCTCAGACCAGAGCTCCAGGAAGTTCTGCTGTTGGTCTGACACCAAGAGTACCTTCAGGTTGTGGAAAGGGTTTTCACGGGGCTGCCTATGAAGGAGTCAAAGACAGAGCATCTTGGAACTGGAAAAGACCTTAGCATGACAGATTACTTCCAACAAGAGCCCTTCTGCCAAGGGACTTGGGCCCATGTGAATGTTTCCCAAGTCCTGCATTAGGACACCATTCCCCTTCTCTCCTGTGAATCATGTATTTTCTGGAATCCTGGCATTCTAATTCAGCCCTTCTGCTGTCCAGATCCATCCTGGGCTGAGAATAAAATGCCTTGCTTAAAACTTAGTCCCCTAACCTTAGAGGTCAAGAATATTGAACCTACATGGATCCTCACACATTTTCAAAAGGTCCTTAACCAGGACACATCAGGAACATAAATTAGGTGAACTGATGAGAAGAACTCACTGAAATTCTCTAATTTATCCTATGACAATTATAGTTTCTACAAATACACTCATCTAGATTCTCCCCCCTCCAAAAGCTTGCTGTCTTCCTGCCTACCATCCTAGATGGGCTCTTAAATACTCACCAATCCAGAATTCTTTGCTCCTCAAGGCTGTACCCAGCAGGCAGCAAATAATTACGGTAATTCTGGAGCTGGTTGGCATGGCAACTATCATGGACCCAGACATGAGACACACAAGGAATCCCACTGGCAAGGCACAGGAAATACTTCCGGGTTCGACAGTGCTGATCCGCAATGAGGAGACACTGGTAGGCTGTGTTACACTGGAAGAAAAGGAACAGAACCAATAGGTCTGGTGACTTCTACAGAAAGCCCCTGAATAGCAGCCCTGAGTTGCAGAGAACAGATCTGAACACTTCCAAATACTACCCAAAATGGGGTTGAGCCTATCCTTCTGCCCAACACTTCTTTTCTCAATGAAAGGCCCAAGGCACTGCCCTAGATACTCTCCCTGCCTCACCTGCAGGTTTTTCTGGGGGCCTAAACCCTCAAGGGACAACCCAAACCCAGGTTGGGTTGAATACCGATTCAATCTTCCAGGCTGAGAATCAGCAACACTATAATGGGGATTTCTATTAAACACAAGTTTTAATCTGCTTTTGTCCCAGAAAGAGAACCACAGCCTTTAAACAAATAAGGGTTCCAACGTCTCTTCCTTAAATAAAAGTAAAAATTCTATTTCATGCAGAACCTTGTAGCAGTTTCCCAGTTCCTGAACTGTGGAAAGGGTTTTCGCGGGGTTGCCTATGAAACCCATCCCCTCCCTCTCATGTTCTTCTCATCATTGACCCACCCAGGAAGCTACACAAAGAAACTCCTCACCTGGGCTTCATTGAAGTCTTCAAGGATATAGCCAGCTCCTGCTCGAAGCTGGGATTCTGTATACTGCTTGTTGAAAGGAGGAATTTCTAAAAATTCTATTTAAAACAAAACAAAACAAAAAAACAAACAAGATCATAATTACTAGTTGGTTTCTTATTCGCTACTTTAAGACTGCTTCTTACTGCCTCCTTTCACACTCCCCCCACTATCTCTATAGCACTGTATCCCAAAGACGGATCAAGGGCTTTCCCATGAGTCAGAAAGAGCTCTGTCATGAGGACTACAAAATGCTGCCAAAAGAAGGGACAAGAGCAGAAGGGGTAGGGAAGATGAGAAATGGGGTAGGTCCTGGACCTAAAAACATCAAAGGTTTGTGTACTGAGTCATGGGATTGTTAACAAGGATGGACACACAACCAGTTCCCATGGTGGGTATTCCAATATGAGTAACCCTTACCATCAGGAAGCTGTCCTTTATGCCTACCCTCAATCTCTCCTGCAAACTAAGCCCATTTCCTCTCATTCTGCCTGCTTGTGGAGACAAAGAATAGCTGATTCACACTTTTTCTAACAAAGCCTTCAAATTCCCCCTTCATCAGCAGTTTTACCCCCTATACACTAAAACTGTGATGAACCAGAAGGCTCAAAGAAAGTAGGGTTTCTAAAATGTAACTGATTAAGCGAAGGTTAGCCAGAAAAATCCTATTTCAACCTTTTTATTGAAAACTATCTACCTTTGATGATCTTGAAGTACCTCAGGACACTGAACATCAATGACTGCATTACAGTCTTGAGGGTGAAGTAGAAGTTATGAGAGATGAGGCTGAAGCTGTAATGACCCTAGGCAATTAGAAATTGCTTCTTTTGACCAAATATCTGCTCCTCTCATATATAAATAACACATTAAAAAAAGAAAAGAAAAAAGCAAGACATTAGAGATTTTAGTTAATTAAGACTTCTGAGAAATTAAGTTCTAATGAACTTATCACAAATAAAAAACCCAACCAAATTCATTAAGACTTCAGAGCCAGGACCACTTCCCATCCCCCTCAGGCCCAGTGGTAAACGCCAGCAGAGCAGACCACTTGAGGCCAGCCCTGTGCTGCCCTCCCTGCCTGCTGGAGCCTGGGCCCCACACTCAGGACTCTACACCTCCGGGAAGGTCTGACTGGCCGACGCATTCACCTTCATTGCTCTTTTCTTAACTAAGTATTCCCCATGTTCCTCTTAAAATGAGAGCTCAAACTGGAAACTCTAAATGGTTGTAAACAACTCAGAATATAGCAGGACTATTTTTCAGGCTTGTCACTGCATCCTGTTGATCTCAATACACCTCATCGCAATTTTTAGTACCAACATACTGCTAAGTCACTGCCAAGGCCTTGCGTGGTCCTTTCTTTTTCCCAAGACTTCTATGTTACATCTGTTCAATCCAGGTCTGTTTCTAGTCCTGACCTCTTTGGTTTTAATCGCCAATTTTGTTTCCTTGCATCTGTGTAATCAAACATTATCCCACCTAGGTAATAGTCTACTCCTCTACTTTTTCTCATTTTGGATTTAATTTTCTTGATTTGCGACTTATGAGTGGCCCTGCCCCACCAGAGGCTAAAATGAAAAGGCTTTTAATTCCATTATCAAAAGGATGAAGGTACTAAATGAACCCAACTCTAGAGTCAAATCCCCATGGCTGATGGGTCGCTGATGGTATGCCTCCCAACAATACCAAGTGCCATATTCTTAATTCATGAATAAATAGGTCTCATTAAATGAATTCAAATATTTTATGAGTTCCTTATCTAAAGTAGCATCTAAGAGATTCCCATTTATCTGCAAGTCATACCACATGGTTTCTTTAAAAATATTGTTAGAAAACTATTTTAGTACAAATGTCTTTAGGCTTCTTGAGATTGAGGGACCTTAAACATACTAAAAATATCAAGGACTTTGGTACTTTGGGGTAATAATCCAACAATAAAGGAGCAACATAAAACAGATGTGTTCACTATAACCACATTTTCCACAAGAAACCTGGAAATCGGGGCACGTGGGTGGCTCAGTCAGTTAAGCGTCTGCCTTGGGCTCAGGTCATGATCCCAGGGTCCTGGGATCAAGCCCTGCATCAGGCTCCATGCTTAGCCCTGCTTCTCCCTCTGCCTGCTGCTCCCCCTGCTTGTGTACTCTGTCAAATATATAAATAAAATCTTAAAAAAAAAAAAAAAAAGAAGAAACCTGGAAATCTCTCTAAAAAAAGTCAATTCCCTCCTCATTTAGACAAGGCCCACCTCCCCTCACGTTTGGTTAGAGGGCTGGGATTAAAAACATTTCATGTATCAGCAATGGAGGGAATTTTTCTGAGCTGAGTTTATCAATCTTACACATGGTCACAGACCTTTAAGGAACTGGCCGTCTACTGCATCTCATACCAAAGCTGGCTTTCTTGACCATGCTGTACCAACCCACAAATACAGTATCTACAGAACTGCAAAGTCCTGGGTCTAGGGAACGGCTAGGAGTGTGCTGGAGAATAAGGAAGGTCCAGAGTCTAGCAATACTGCAAAAGCAAAAGAAAACAAGACCACACACACTGCTTTGATCCCACGGCTCACACAATCCCCAAGGGACTCATTAATCAATGTAAAACACTCTTGGCTAGGAAAACAGACACCTTGTCTCCTTGCCTATAGGGAGGACCTATACCTATCTCAATTCTGACAAAAAAGGGGTGCACAACCCTGAAACCCCACACATGCCACCTGCTCCCGCTAGAGATGCTCTGCTGATGACTCCGTTTATGCACCTTCCAAACAGCAAACCCTAACTGCAACTCCCTGACCATGTAAAGATCTGCGTCCCTGTAAAGATCTCCACATGGCTACGGTGGGTGAGATACGGTTTTGGTTAGTTAGCAGAGTCATCCACGCACCTGACATGCAGATCTGCAGTGCTGCTCTTTTACGATAACCATGTTCCCTAATGTGATCCCCTCTTGCAAGATTCAACTCTAACCTGCAGAACATCATCCCATCTGGATGCTGCTGAGTCACTTACAGTGTATACATTTTTGTCCGTCCATTTTCTCTCCTAGATCACACTTTTCAGACAGTTGAAACAATTTTTTAACTCTCCCCACTGCAGCCTTCACTCAAACCCTATGTAACAGACAACGCAGAAATGCAATATACAGATGAGGTTTAAGGTTGAAGAGAGGTACAAGAGCTGCAAAGGCTAAGAAGCTGCTTCTCTGTAATCACCCAGGGGCTCTGGGCACCCTACATTCTCAGTCTTACACTCAGACCTCAATAGACTGAACTTCGGCCCTCACGTCGGTCTTCTCTAGCAGTTGCCCCTAGCACACAGATGGGAAAGCGGCAAGGCATTCAGAAACTTGACGGTCCGGATGACTACAGTAGGATAAAATGAACAGGGGTTCGTTCTAGTCCCAACCCTACCATTTACTGCAGACAAAAAGCTCTCCAAGCTAGTTTCCTCATCTGTAAAGCAGACGGTAAGATCTATCTCCCATCTGGCTCACAGGGTTGTTCTGAGGAGCCACCAAGAGGAATTCTGTGGAAACAGTCTATAAATCGAAAGGCAGGGCTCATTAATGTTCCCTGACCAAGATCTGAGATGCCACCTGGACTGCCACCTTTGTAGGCTCATAAAATGAACAGAAAGGAAGAAAGTGCCCAAGTGTCAGAGCCCCCAGGGCTTCCTAGGGACTTACCCTCTTCTTCCTCACTGCTTCCTGTAGGACCGTCTGGCAGTTTGGAGCGGCTGGCCAACTTGTCACTGGTTGTGGCCATGGTGAGAAGAAAAGCATACCCCAAAAACAAGGTCTTGTTGAGGGGCAAGGGCCCTCTCTGCTCTTCCAGGGCAGAGGGTTCACCCATGTTGTCTCCACTCTCACAGGGGCTCACAAACTCTCCTGCCCCCACCGCACCTGGAAAGGACAGAGCGCAGTTACTAGAAGGCTACAGACCCACTGCCTGGGCACAACAGGATGGGCTCGGAAGGTCCTGACCCAACTTTTTTGAGCTATATGGTCAATAACTCAGGACCCAATTTACAGTGCAGAGAAATGTGATATATTTAAATTTTACAGTCATGATGATGTATACATTATTTTCATAGATTAAAATCAACTACTATTGTTTTTATACGGCCAAACCAAATACTTCCGAGATCATTTGAAGAAGGTGGTGGTTCTAATACAAACAAAGCTTAGGTAGAAATGAAAAATTATTTGGAAATCTTTAGCCCACTTTCTTTGCCCAGTGCTCAGAATCCCCCAAGATATGTGTTATTTTGAAACAGCCCTTAAAAACAGACAACAAAAAGCCCACCTTTTTTATTACCAAGAAATGTCCCTGGCAGATAGTCCATCCTATGCCTGACCCTCACCAGAACAGTGCACACAACACTTGGTAAGAAAGTGTTCTTACACGTTGATGGAACACCATCAAACCAGCCTGCTTCAATTGTCCCAGTTTCCAACCCCTGGTGGTGGGTAAATGAACCAGCCAGCCCAGGACTCCCAGAACACCCATGCTAGGAGTGCCCCAATAAGTCCACAGAAAGAAAACAAATACCTGATTTGGAGAAGCGGAATCATAGCCTCATTAGGAGGCTAAGATGACAGACAGGTCATGCCTCCCTAAAACAAAACCAGCAGGAGAAGCACAGTCTGATGCAGTATGCATAAGCTTTGACTTCAAAATCGAACTCCCCGAGTGTGACTTCTGGATGAACTCGGTCACCTTGGGAAAGTCACCCCACTCTCCTGTGCCACAGATTCTTCAACTGGAACATGAATTCTAATATCTATACCTTATAGGGATTATCTGAGGTCTTATGTGTAAAGCAGTTAGTTCCATGCCTCACCTAACCTGAACACAACAGGAGTTGTGAGATATATATGGAGATGACACAACCCAAATACACAGGAAACGAAAGCAGTTCTGGTGCCAGGACAACGGACATGTAACAATCAATGAAGTCCTTCAGTTTGCTGGACTGAGAGGGCTCCCTCAGGGCAGACGGGAGGACTCTACCCCTGTGTCTCTAGAACCCCAATGGATGTGAAAGGATCATAGTAGAGACTATGAAACAAAGACAGATAAAGATAGATAAATTCCTGTTAATATGAAGCATGAGGGACTGGAAAGCAGTTGTTTGGGAACAGTACGAGGACAGGAGATGCAGAGTGAGGTACCAGCTTTCAAAAGGAAGTCTGGGAGAGCCTGAGTGCAAGGGAGGGGGAAGCAGAGCTTCCTGAGATAGAAGATGGTGCCAGGTAAAGAAGATATGTAAGACCAGTTTCACCTATTTTGAAAATGCTTAAAATTCAGTACTTCTTTCCCCCTCTTAGAACCACTCGGAAGTCGATGAATGTTTCCAACCAAGATTTCATGTCCTATCTACCTCTACTGGACTCTGCTGGGAGATGCATAAAGGTGGATGCAATAAGCGGAGTACTACCTGGGGCTTGTATGGGACCCCATCTTTGTAGCCAGGACAGAGGAGCCACTGCTACGTCTTAGGCTCCATCAGGCTCCATCTCAGGCTGCTCTCCGGCAGCTAGCCCTGCATTCCACAGTGGTCTGAGGGAGAATGAAGCAAAAGGGAGCACTCACCAGGTTTCACAGTGGCAGACTTCCGGCCTCGCTTGGCAGGGGACCGTTCCTCTTCAGAGGTGATCAGTTTTCTTTTGCCTGAGGGAACTCCCGAGGAGGCACGAGGGCTTTCTGTGGTCTTGCGGGTAGGGGTTGTGCTGCTGCTGCTGGAGGCAGCAGGGGTGGCCGGGGAACTGATGTTGCTGCGCCGTTTCCGCTTCCCTTCCACCAAATTGTCTAGGATAGGGTAAGCCAAAGGTTGGTCAACTCCATGAGACCATGAGGCCCTGGACTCCCAAGAAGCTGGGCAGGGCCTGAGTTAGAGATCACCACACCCTTTCCTCCACCTCCCCAGGCAGCACAAAACCTCTCTTCAAGCCACCACCTTTTCTGTTTCAGTCTCAGTCATGATTGAAGTATGCCTGGCCCCCTGCAGAAAACTGGGGAGGTCAGAAGAATCTGAGGACTTACTGTCTGGTCCCGGGAAGGAAACAGAGATAGGCAATGGCTCCAGAAAACAGCAGCTCATCAGCATCTCATACACTACAGGAGTAGTAAGATTTAGGGAGGCATGCTTACTGCTCTAGAATTTACTCCTCCTAATACAAACAGAGCAGGGCCTGGGGGCAGTTTTTCAGGAAGCAAAAGTCTTACCCAAGCTGATATCTGCTGCCTTGGTGAGGGGGGTTACTGCCTCATATGGGCCAAGGCCATACTGCTCCCTCAGTCTGTTTCCTTGCTCCAAGGACAGGATGACGGCCATTCGCTTGTACCACTTCCTTTGGCCTTCTTTTTCAATGCTGTAGTACAATTCTCCAGATTCCTTCCTGTGCCCTTTCACCACCCCTGAGTGGGAACAACAGAAGAGCAGCCAGCTGTTGTTTTAGGTTGCTTGGCACCCACTCACCATGGCTCTGCACAGCAGGCTTGGGGCAGGGCATTAAAAGGTACAACAGGGGGCTGAAGCCAGTACTTAAAAGAAATTCCAGTGGTCAATCCTAGACACCACCACCACTTAGGAAGATATGTAGCTACTACCCTGGGGTTGGGACATGGAAAGGTTCTAAACAGAAGGAACTCTTCAGTTATAAAATAACTTCCTAAAGCCAGCCTTTATGAGTTGTTAGTAGTTCAATTGTTTTTTGAAGTGAGACAACATGTGGTTTCTTAACAATCCCATTATAATTTAGTAAACCTTTCCTTCTTGGCTTTTTTGGAGGCTGAGTGATAATTCTTGAGTTAAGTTGTAGGTGAAAGATGACATCACGCTAGAAGAGAACATGTGTCTGTGTGGCTAAATCAAAACAGAGATACAGAGCAAAGAAAGGAAAAAATAAATTCTGCCTCTCCTGCCTAATTTTCCCTCTTATCTATTTGAAGGAACACAATGTGGAATATAAAAGGGATCAGGGCTAGAATTCAGGAGATCTAGGCCTAGGTCTAATTCTGCCACCACCAAGCAGTGTGGTCTTGGGTAAAACCCATTCTGAAACCTATGAAAAGTTACCTCTACCTATCAAACAATTTACAAACACGTGTGCAATATATATTTGTGTGTGTGTATATACACACACACACAAAACACATATATATGAGGTAAAAACAATGCATTATCATGAACACCTTTTAAAAGGGTCCATTTGTTTTCCCCCATTAGCCTGGGCTTGAATGAAGGGCTAAAAGAAACCCAGAGCATATGCCATCAAGGAAAGAAATACAGACATGAAAGCAAGCCTTGGTTCTCTATCTATGCTGCACAATCACTCCCTTTCCCCTTGCTTAAACCTCTATCAGGAAACTAAATCACAAAGACCCCCTTGAAAAGGACAAAGAAGCCCAAAGCAAAAATAAACTTCATACTGATGAAGAGTTACTAAAACTAAAGGTGGCTAACATTGACATTAGTAGACAGCCTCAATAAATGAGACACAGACTCCCCCCAACCCCGATGCCATAATTCACCCTGGATACAGACTGTCTTAAGAGGACCTCTAAGATAAGCTTTACATCTGAAAAAGAAGAATGAATATATTTGATACAAACTAACATGAGCTAGAGACCATAAAAGACCTAAATCCACGTGCTACTAACTAAAGCCACACAGAGCTGTTATTCAGTCCTAAAAGGTTAAGTTGAACAATAAAATAAAGGGGAAACAACTACTCAGGAGTCTACATCACAGGAAGATGTGAAGATACTTTAACAGAGGCACATGTTCCAAACAATCTCCAGAAATGGTATTTTTAAATGACAAAACTCAACACAAACATTTATGTCCAAATTAGCTCACAGAAAAGAGGCAATATATTCAAAGAACTGGCACACAAAACAGTCATAACAAATACAAATCTCTCACCATCATGATGACAGGGAACTGGCTACTATAAGAAGAAAAAAAAAAAAAAGGTACCATTTTTCAAACTAGCCAGCAAAGGGTCGGTAGGTATGCAGGCACAAAAACACAGTACAAACATTTTCTTCCTAAGTAAAAATATCTCAATATATCTGCCACTCACCTACTAGATTCCCAGCAAGGCAGGTACTATATGTAAGTCTCAGTGGTGAAAAGGAAAAACGCTAACTTTACAGTGGACAAAACTGGCAAACACTTTAACCAAGGGATGAGGACTAACGAGACCAGTGATGTCCTGTGGATGTCATGGCCTCTCTACCCCGTGATGTCACAAGAAGTGCACTTCATTTTCCCAGCATTCTCTTCAAAACCCTTAACACTGATCTAATCAAATAAAACATGAGAAGATCCAAACTGAGTGATATTCTACAAAATATTTAACCCCCCAAAACTGTCACGGTCAAGAAAAAGAAGAAAAGATTCAGAAACTGTCACAGATCAAAGGAGATCAAAGGACACATGCGGGCTAATGGACTGGATCCTAGGACAGAAAAAGAAGACGTAAAAGCTCGTGAAATCCAAATAAGGTCTGGAGTTTATTTAGTAAGGAGTTAGGTTGGTTTCTTAGTTGTTACGAATGTACCATGCTAATGGAAGATGTTAACAACAGGGAAAGCTGAGAAGCTGGCTGAGGGGTGGACAGCAACTCCCTACGCTATCCCATTATTCTGTACTTGGCACAGTACTCTGTATTATTTCCTGTAAATATAATATTATACCAAAGTAAGTTCATTCAAAAATAAGCAACAAAAGAAAACAAAAAAGGCAGTGTGAAAGTAACCAGTGTAGTAGGAATGGAACTGCCAGCTTTGGAGACCCCCGCAGAGCAATTAGGCTGGAGTGCGGGCTCTTGGTAGTAACTGACTGGAGAGAAGACCGGCCCCGGCACAGCAAATCTCTTACAGACTCCACCCCTTTATTACCTGCACTGAAATACTCATCCTCGGAGAGGGCTGTCACTTCTGTATCCAGTGGGATGGGGTCACACAGCAGAATGTCTTTGCCCAAAACATCACACTCGTATCCATCATCAAAGAGCAATTTATACTTCCCAGCTCCAACATCACGAGTGATTTTCCCAGAGTAAAAATAGCCATTTGACGACCACTTGGCTACAACACGGAGTCCTACAAAGCTATTCCCTGGGGAGGAGGCATCCAAACCATCAGAAGGACCAGCAGCAGCTTGGAAAGGAATCTCTGGAGAGTCACTTCGACGCAAAGCACCAGCACCCACGTCTGCCCGCCTGGTGGAGTCCGGCACTCGGGGCACAATACGAGTGAAGGATTTATCCTCCGGTGACATGCTGGGTGAAATGTCCTCTATGCCCAAGGGGCCAGGAACAGCTGCTTCTCTAAAGAGAGATAAGAGATAGGAGGCAGCAGTAAGAATTAAGAAAAGTACGTACCCACCAGGTTTCCCACTCCTTTGTCAGCCCGTTCTCAGAGGACCCCCGCACAGGCATAAGCCTGGTTTCTCGGTAGCCTCTCTGATCCCTGCCCACTCCCCAGTCAGTGCGGACCCCTCATGTCCCTCCTGACACCCCACATACTCTCTACTCCCCTCTCTTTTCTCTACTCCCTTTTTTTCTGAACAAGTCATAGACTAAGCGTTATCTCACACTACCCGGGTACCTGGTTCCAGTGGTCCGAGAAGGCGGGCGGCCCCTTCGCCCGCGCCCACGAGGCGTGACTGGAGCCTTCCCTCCCTGTCTGATGCCAAGGCCTGCATCACCATCCTCCTCACACACTGGCGCCCCTGTCTGACTGACCCCTTTTCTAGGACTAGAGAATGAAGACAGGTTAGTCTGACAGCGCCTGCGACTGGGTCCTTTCTTCACAAACTCTCCCCACGGCCCTTAAACTACATGCCAAGCCAACATGTGCTAGCCCTCCAGGGCAGCAGGAAGCTGGTCTGAACACCCACCACCAAAACTATCAGCCAGGGAGTGGGAGTGTTGGATAATAAGGAAAGGACATCCTCCTCTGCACAAGTCTATTCCCTCCTGACAAAGCCTCCTACTGCTGCCCTCAAAAACAGCACACCCATTTCCGCCCTGCCTTTTCTTCTACTTCAGGCTCTAGACACCTGCAGAGGATAACAAGAAGCTAGGAATGTTGTCAAGTTGGGGTCACTACCCTAAACTTTTTGTATTCCCAACCAAAACACTTGTAGGCTACATAAAATGGGGATGGCAGCAGCATATGCCAGCACTCCCAAAATCCCCTCACCTGTTTTCCTACATTTTCTTAGAAGTCTAGCTCCCACAGAGCTCCACCCTACCTCCCATGCAAAACCAAATAGGAGAGGAACAAAAGGGGAGGAAGAGGATTTGAATTATCCTAGTTGGAGGATTGGGGAGGGGGGGTTCCCATGACTCCCCTTTTCCTGTGATATTAAAATGTCAGCAACCCTGCCCCCTGCTGTAGCTCTCTCTCTGGAGACCCTGTCTGCACCTCAGTTTTCCTGGGCCTCCTCGGGAGCTGGGCAAGGCAAAATCTGCGGGTTCTGTCCCGCTGGTTTTCCCTTTGAGTGGTCCGGCTCCTCTCCCTGAGCTGCCACTGCTGTGCATGGCTGACAGACTTGTCCCACTTGACGTGCGGTGTAAGCTGGACGCCTTGGAGGAAAAGGAGCTGATATCCCCCAGGTCACCCGAGGAGCCCCCAGTCTGTGAAGGGGAAACTTCAGTTTCACATTCCTGACACTCTACAATTGGCTCTTCAGTCTCCTGCAAGAAAGAAATGGATACAAAAGCTAAAAGAAACCACAATGACATCATGCTAATGTGGAAGTTGAAAAACCCTAGAGATGGATAGAAATTTCAATTCAGAAAGGCAGGAATCAGGAGACTTTCTGGAATCATGGAGATGTTCTGTATCTCGTTCTGAGTAGTGGTTATGTACGATTAATTGTCAAAAGCCACTGAACTGAACATTTGAGACTTGAGCATTCTACGGGGATTATATTATAGCTCAATAAAAAATAAATAAAGGTGGCACTGGATTGCAAAGAAAGAGACCTCTACTATAAACTAGTAAGTTAAATTATCTTTTTACTCAACAAGTTCACAACTTTTGGCTACTAAGGAAACAGTAAGAAGAGACGCCTGGGTGGCTCAGTTGGTTAAGCGGCTGCCTTCGGCTTGGGTCATGATCCCAGCGTCCTGGGATCAAGTCCCACATCGGGCTCCTTGCTTGGCAGGGAGCCTGCTTCTCCCTCTGCCTCTGCCTGCCACTCTGTCTGCCTGTGCTCGCTCGCTCTCTCTCTCTCTGTCTCTGACAAATAAATAAATAAAATCTTAAAAAAAAAAAAAAAAAAAAAGAAAGAAAGAAAACAGTAAGGATTCTAATCCAGACTACAGAGGCAATTTTTGTCTGGGAGAAGAGAGGTAAGAAGGAAGGAAAGTTAGAGGAGGCAAACAAGTGATTAGGGGCCCTTCTGGGTATTTGATCAGCAGTGGATAAAATTACATGTTTTTTGAAATTAGTTATATTACTTTTCCATAAATGATAAAGGAAACAGAAAACTAGGCAAAAATGGGCTAAAAATGGTGCTACTGTTTAGAAAAATGAAAACCAAAAAGGTAATAAAACGTGTAAGGTTGCAGTATCATAGAAGACAGGAATGTCAAACTGACTTTATCTCACATGGTTACTTTGATGAAGTGGTAAAAGGAGCTCAGTTTTAAGCAGCCTTTAGAGGCTAATTCCCAGGCTTCTGCTAAAAGGTTCTGGGACCAATCAGCAACATCCTCTCTGGGCATAGGACTGAAAATTACAGCCCAGGTGCTACATATTTGCCTTCCTGCTCTAGACTGTTCATGCATTATTATCCAAATCATCAGAGAAGACAGGGAGGCATGTAGACAGACTCTCCTCCAGTGGAGTTTATTTATAGCCTCTCTGAGCATACAGTATACAAAGCACACACATTTAAATAATGCTGTAAGATAATTAAATGATTATCTTTGACCACTCCCTTCTTGAAAATCTCTCCCTTGGAATCTACAAAGTCACTTTTACTTTCATTCCACCTTTTTGGCTACTTCTTTATGTGCTTGTTTTTGGGGTTCCTCTTTCTTGGTCTGATCCTTTAGAAATAGTATTTCACAGGACTTTTCTCATTCCTTTCTCACTCTACTGTGCTTTCCCTGGTCAGTCTTACCAGACTCATCCCTACGTGTCTGCCAACACACAATGACGAGTCCGCTCCAAACTCACAGATACAAATCCCAATAAAGTCTTCTCTCTGGATGTACTAAGGACACCTGACATTTAACCCATCCAAAACACAATGTCCTCCTCTTTCCATTTCCTTGCCTTCAATGAATGAATTCTGGATATGCCCAGTGCATCTCACATCTCACAGCTCTCTGCAGAGGCTGGTTTTTCTCAAACAACCTCAATTCGAGAGTTTGGAGGTAAGGCAACCTTGCTCCCCACTGCCATTAAAAGACCATTTCTATCTCCCCACCTCTTGCTCCTACTAAACTACTATTTGCCATTCCGTTCAACTTTCCTCTCCCCATTACTCACCAAATCCTCCCACCCACTCACTCTCATGAATGAACACTGTAATTCCTGGTTCACAGCCTCCCTTCCCAGTCTATCCTTACATCTGTCACTATCCTCTGTGGTTTACATTCATCAGATGACCCTTCTAGCAATTCCCAAGTTCCTGATCTAATTACCACCATCAACCTTTTCCACTACCTCAGCCATGTGTCCTCAGGGTCTTTACCAGAAATTGCACCACCTGTAAAAAGTGTCAGAGATAAATATAACTTTCTCAAATCACTGTCTCCTTTCACCAAACTGTCTGCTCCAGCCAGATTCCAGTCTCGTCATCTGACTACAACAGGTGTTATGAGCCCAGAACTGAAGTCGCTCTCTTCACTTGGATATGACAAATGAGTAGAGGCATGGTCAACCTAAAAGGCTGGGATTCATGGCTCTATCTCTGTTGGAGAGTAAACCCCAGGAACAGTAGCAAGCTATTCCTGCCTTTGCAACTGTCCTGCAGTCAAAGCCACTGCTCTCCTAATGACTTAAGACGCAGGCACTAAGCTGGCCTGTTAAGATCTTTTTTTTTTTTTTTTAAGATTTTATTTATTTATTTGGCAGAGAGAAAGAGATCACAAGTAGGCAGAGAGGCAGGAGGCAGGCAGACAGAGAGAGGAGGAAGCAGGCTCCCCGAGGAGCAGAGAGCCCGACCCACGCTAGATCCCACGACCCTGGGATCATGACCTGAGCTGAAGGCAGAGGCTTTAACCACTGAGCCACCCAGGTGCCCCTAAGATCTTTTTAATGTATTTGTTTACTTGTTTTCCTGTGTGTCTCTCCTTCCAAACTACAGAGGCCCTGTTAAGACAGATATGGTAACACTATCTTCTTTCCTGGGTATGTATATCCCCCAAATCCAGCACAGTGCATGCCACAAAAGAGACCCTCGGTAAATATTTACTGAATGATCTTCTCTCTCAAACCAGTGTTCTATTTACATTCTTTGACACCGTGTGTGGTACCACCATCTATCTAGCTGCACAGGCAAAAAGCCCTGGGACCATGCTGTATTCCTCCCTCTCCCTTTATCCCCACATTCAGGAATTCACCATAGTCTATCAAAATTTTACCCTCTATCTATTTCTTGCATCTTGTCTCTCCTCTCAACCCCTACCACCACTGTCCTAACCTGGCACTCTTTAACTATTGTCTCAACTATGCCTCAACCCATTCTAATCCATGGTTATAACAGCTACTAAATAACAGTAGCTACTAAATTAACAGCTGTTAATAAGAGCTACTAAACTGACCTTTCCCACATACAAATCTGAGCACATCACTCTTTTCTCCAAAATTCTTTCAAGGTTCTCCAACACACCAAAGATAAAAAATCTAAACTACTCTATGGTATACAAAAGCCCTTATGCTGTGGGCCTTTACCAACCCCGATGGCATTCTCTACCGTTCCCTACTTGACTGTAGTGTCACATTGAGCCTCTAAATATTCATTAAGCATATCATGCTATCTACATATTTACGTAACTTTTCATTCTGTCTATAATGTCCTTCTCCCCCACCCCTCAATGTCATCTGCTACTTTTGAGTACTACATCTTCTGAAGAATCTTTTAGCCACCTTCAGGTAAGCTGGCAGGTTCTGCCCCCTCTTCTAACACATCTTTCTACTCCCTACCTCAGTAACCAACAAGTTTTGGATTCATTGCTCCTAGAGAACAGGAGTCTTTATCTTCATAGTCCCAGGGCCTGCCACAGTGTAGGAACACAGTAAAAAAGAAGTTGCTGGTAAACAAATGAATAAAATCTCCAAAAGATAATAAGCAAAGGATACAAGATATGAGGAAAGTTCCCAGAATCCTCTGACCTCAATCTTCACACTCCTTCATGCATCTTTTTTGCTGTCTACCAACTAGACTGTTCATGCCTGTGTGCTCTTTATCTGTGCCTTTACTCACCAAGCTTTCTATATGGAATGCCTTTCCCCCTTACCAACCCAACCTCTAAAACCTTCAGTGTCCAACTCAAATGCTTTCTAGACATCATTCAGAAAGACTGTATCAAAATTCCCCTCAGATGAGTTTCTTCCTCATCACACTACCATATGAATCACGCATCACTTCTTGCATACATCATTTTTACTCTTGAAAGTGAGCAAATGTGGTTAAGAATGCAGACTCCAGACCTAGACTGCATGGGATGAGTTCTAGTTCCTGTTTATTAGCTATGTAACCTAAAGTAAGTTATTTTTACTGGCTATGCTTCCATTTCTTCATCTAGAAAATGGTTTAACCGCATCTACCTCATAGCTTAGTTGTGAGGATTAAATAAGTTAAATCACTTAAAGTCCTTACAATAGTGCCCAGCATATAGTTAGTGCTCCCAAAACATTAGTTCCTGTAATGACTGTATTTAATTACGGCAGCATTTTCCAAACTATGTTCCATATGGGTATAATAAGTACTACCTTAAAAAATGTTCAGTTGTCAAATAAGTTTGGTTAACTTCTGCATTAAATAATAAACATCTTTAATAAAGGACTTCTTAGAGCCTTTAATGTAATATGCACTATGAATTTTCATGGTGGACAGGAGGTTTTACAGAATTTGGTATTTCTCAAACTTTGACCATGGAACATTTTTTTCCTCTCAGAGTATCTGAAAGAACTGCTGTTTCCAGAAATATACTTTAGAAAACACATCGGGCGCCTGAGTGGCTCAGACGGTTAAGGGTCTGACTCCAGCTCAGGTGATGATCTCAGGGTTCTGGGATCCTGCTCAGCGGGGAGTCTGCTTCTCCCTCTCCCTCTGCCTCTGCTTGCCACTTGTGTTTTCTCGCTCCCTCTCTCTGACTCAAATAACTAAAATCTTAAAAAAAAAAAAAAAAAGCACATCAAATAAACTAATGTTACAGTGTAACATTTTAGATTACAGTATTTATAAAAACTATCCATGAAAGCAAATCGCTTTTCTAAAGCTGCTGTAAGTTCCCAGTTTTTCCAAAACAGTAGTAACACCAAAAAAAATTCCAAAAATGTAAAACTGAAGATAACATCCAGGATTTTGGTATACAATAAAGAAAGAATACAAGACAATTTCTCAAACTAATGTCAAATCCTTTCTGCCGTGAGGGGCACAATGGCCCATCAATGAACAGCAGCAATAATATGTTCCATTTAATAAACTACATACAAGTTTAATTCTCCCTGAGCTCAACTTCCCGTATGGCTAGCTGGCAGATTTTTTAAAAAGTGCCTGAGTAAAGGAAGGAAAGTAAGTAGCTGTGCGTCTTATCAATTAATAAAATGGTTCTTAGAAATTAACATATGTACCAAGAATGGTGCCACATCTTTAAAAATGTGTTTACTTTCAGCTAGTATGAGATCTAAACAAAGTCAGTATAATGCTGTCCAGTGACAATGAATGCCAATATTTTGCCCACATTGGGAATGAGTCCATAATGAATCCTACTAAGAAATAAAGGTGCATCTTTACCAGCAGGTATAACCACACATGAATGGAGACCAAGAAAGGACACAATGAATAAACATAAACACAAGTGAGAAAACAGTGAGAGGCAATGAGAAAACACATGGAGTAAAGCAGAAGAGTTCTAAAGCTCCTTAAGAGTTTCCAAGGATTAAAAATAATACATAGACTGTATTTATACATGACAGGGATTTATAGAAATTCATCAATCTGTTCTTTACAAAAACTGAACCATGATGGGACTGGTTAAATAAATGACCAAAGGTCAAAGAGTAAGCTCATGGTTGGGAAAAAGAGAATTGAAGACTCTCCTCTTGGGGCGCCTGGGTAGCTCAGTGGGTTAAGCCTCTGCCTTCAATCTCAGGTTATGATCTCTGGGTCCTGGAATCGAGCCCCGCATCAGGCTCTCTGCTCTGCGGGGAGCCTGCTTCCCCCTTTCTCTCTACTTGTGATCTGTCAAATAAATAAAATCTTTAATTAAAAAAAAAAAAAAAAAAAGACTCTCCTCTTACCAAGTTCTTACATCTTTCTAACAAGACAAAGGAAAACACAAAAGCTAGTTGTACAAGAAAGGTGAGTAGGGGTGGACGTGGAGAGCCAGGGAAACTTTTCTGCTGAAATTTGCCACATAGACGCAAAGTATGTATTACCTCAGTTACTTTTCTTTCTACTTCTGTTCCATCCACATAATACACGTCTGTGATGACACGGGTGACAAGCGTGCGAACCTCACGGATTGTTCTCATGTGGCGATGCAGGACATGGCCATGTGGGGGCTGAGGCATATCAAACTCTTCCTCTCCCTGTGACAGAAAATACGGAACACAAGCATGGGTCTCACTGCAAAAAGAACCATAGATCGATTTCTTCATGATAAGCATTGTTCAGAGGTTCCATGAATCTAGTGTGACGAAATTTTCTAGTTGTTTTGTACTCTACTCACCTATAGATAAGAACAGGGATGGAACAGCTATATAGCCAGAAGCTAGGAAGAGTTTGTAACAGTTTATCACTTAAAATGACCTATTTCTGTCTAAATCAAAACCATAACATCTAGCACTTGTATCAAGGATATTTAAGTGAAACTCTGACCCCTCATAAAAGTACATTTTAGGTTATAATCCTTCGGATTTTGATGCTGACTTGTCAATCAGTATACAAACTTATACTTGCATCATCTCTTTAAACAAAAGGCATTCTTTAGAACTTTATATAAGAACAGAGTAATCTATTAATCTCAGTGCAGTCTGTTTTTCCCACAGTAGTCACCAAAACTATAGTTTAATTATGCCTAGAACTAGATACAAATTTCTCTCAGAATTAAATATGAAATATTTAATGTTTCAAGTAATAATTATAACTTAAGAGCCAAGTTAGTGTCCACAAACAGAAAACATTAATAAATGAGGATTTTGTATCTATTGTACCATAAAGAATAGTTAAATAGCTTAAATAAACCCTACATTTTTATGCCAACTGTTACATACATGTTTTCTCATTACACATATACCACATTTGACAGCATCCATGCCCTCCCCTCCACCCTACTGGCTCTCTAATTCTGAGCAGGAGAAAATGCACTTTTTCTACCTGCTTTACTTCCCCACAGTAGACTGATTTTTCTCTTAACAGTCAATGTTAAGATATCCAGGTCTTTCCAAATAACTATATATACCACTGCAATGATGATGATCCTGGGTTTTTACTGACCAATATGGTAGTAATTTACCTAAAACTTTGAGTAATTTTCCTAATTCCCACTCCAACTACATCTTAGGGATAAAGTATCTACTAAAATGGGCATCTAAATTATGTGGATATAAATAAAATAAAAAGTACAGAAACATAAATCAACTAATTTCTTAAAATACTTTTGTATAGTGCTCGCTTCGGCAGCATATCCACTAAAATACTTTTGTATACACAACTCTGGTTAATGAGTGGTCAGAGCTCTGGTCTGTCACAGCTCCATCATCAGGGTGCCCCTGTATCAGAACCATGACAGCCTAGACCTCCTGCCTACACAGCGAGAGCCAGGCCCTGGATCACTGAGGTCTTAA
This sequence comes from Mellivora capensis, assembly GCA_004024625.1. Classification (NCBI taxonomy): domain Eukaryota; kingdom Metazoa; phylum Chordata; class Mammalia; order Carnivora; family Mustelidae; genus Mellivora; species Mellivora capensis. Next base: position 3,072 of record PISX010007988.1, on the reverse strand, counting down.
AGGTTTCAGGGATACATCAACACTCCTTGTGTTCAGACTTCTCAAGACTTCCTGCATTCTTCCACTACAACAGCCAGACAAGATGATCACTTCAAGAGAGATGCTTAAAAATAAACATGTCTGATAGAATAAGAAAGGAGAGAAAAGAAAGGGGGCAGATAAAAAGAAAGCTATGCTTACTCTCTCTTCAAACAGTCTTCTGAAAAGAGGTCTCTGTAAAGATAAATAGCTTGATGATCTTAGCATTATAAAAGGAAGATAACAAAATGAAAACAAAACCAAACTTTCTCTTCATTAAAAGCCTGGCTCTAGGCACACTGGATACAGAAGTGAAATTTTAAGGACTAAGGCAGGATGCCTATGCTTTTCCCCAGCACCGGCCTGAGTCCTACCCAGAATGCAGTGGATACGAAAACACTGGCACCTGGAAAACCTCCACAGAGCCTTCCTCATTTTCCAACATTCTTCAAAATACAGCACAGCAATGCCGATTTGTTACTGTACCCACCTCATCTGTAATTTTTTACTGTATAAAATATACACGAAGTTTACCATTATAACCATTTGTAAGCATATAGTTAGTGACATTCACATTCACACTGTTGTGCAAACATCACCATAATCCACCTCCATAATGTCTCACCTTTCCCAAGTGAAACTGTGTTTACTCACCACCTAGATTTTCCTAGCACCTTTCTTAGCAGGAAAAATTAGCTCTTAAATGTGTTATTTTACTCTGTATGACACGATAGCAGTACAGTGTCAGCAGTGGTGTTTAAAATCATAATAATCAAGAGGCAGCAGCAGTAACCAACATATACTGACCCATCTACTATGTGCCAGGTGTTGTGTTAAGTAAGGGCTTCACATGCCTTATCTCATTTAATCCTCACAATATCCCAGGTAGAAGTGGTCTCACTCCACAGCCTAGGCTTAACCACTCTGGCTCACTAGCTCCTGCTCTCATCATCATGAGATAGGAGCAGAGATTATTTCCCTATTTTACAAAGAAAGAAAGGAAGACAATCTAGTGGCTTCAACAAGACTGCTATCTTTAGGATCAAGTTTAACACTTTTTATAAAGGTAGAGAAACCACATTATGTGGCAGACTGTAAACACTTTAACGGTAAAAATAGGTACAAAATAGGGTCTGATCTATTATAACCCCTATATTCAAAAAGCTATGCTATTTTTAATCTGTACAAACTGATAAAAGTCTTAGGTCTCATAGACTGTGTTACCTTGAAAGGCTAATAATATAAACATAATTTCTGGAGTTCCTGGAAAGGCACAGATAAACAGAACAAGACTACACAGGCCACGATTAATAAAGAGAAAAGCAACATAGCATAATGAAAAGAATACCGATTCTGAAGTCAGATATGCTGAGTTCAAATTCCAGTTCTGCCACCTACTGATGGCAAAATCTTGGGCAAGTTACTTAACCTCTCTTCAGCTCGGTTTCTTTACCTGTGAAATGGGAATAATAATACCAACCTCATGGGTTGTCTTGAGCACAATGCTGATACACTTTAGGTGTTCAATAAAGAGGAACTGTATTATTTTATTTTTATAAAACAAACAACTTGGACAATTAGAACAAGAGGCACATCACTAATGAAGCTTTCCTAGGCAGATTCCAAGTGAAGATAGTCTACCAGAGCAACTGAAAAAGCAATTTAAGCACTATTAATAACTTCCAAATTTTCCCTGCCATGGAACCCAAATGCCATCTGATAAAATTTTATGAACTTCCTCATTTGTTAATAGGTACGGTCCTACCACAACTTCTTACCCATTCAATTTTTATGACCACCTACACTTCCCAACTCTCTTCCCAAGAACCTGTTGCTCCTCCAGTCTTACTTCCATCAGCCCCAATCCTTTTCCTCCCATTATATCTAGCTGTAGCCTCTTTCTGCAGCCCAAGTCACCCGAGCACTCCCTTCCTCTCTCTCTCACTGTTCTGTTTCGAATACTGTGGTATAGTATCCTTCATGCTTTTCTATCCCTTCTCCTCTACTTTGTACTCTCGCAAGTTCCTGGGAACCTTGGTGAAATAAACTTGGGAGGGAAGCAATCAGCTCTGATGCTTATAAGAGAAGATGAAAAATCGTGGCAGAAAAAATTAAATGTAGAAGAATATTATAGGGCCTAGACTATATTCCTGGCTTTCTTTTCCAGTAAAGACCTACTTGACAAACTCCAACACTGTTTCAGACTACCTACTGGCTACAGCTACCCATAATTTTCACTACCCTATCTCTATCCTGGAAAAATTGTTTTTGTTTTTAATGACTGTTCTGTACAAAACCCTTAAGAATTATCATTAGGTACAAGTACCACATCTTCAATTCTCCAGGAATCCATGAAGTCAAAAACAGGGCCCCTGAGATACTCTGTATGTTGTCTCACCTGGCTATGGAGAGACTCTGTATCATCCCCAGGAGCACTGACTGGTTTTTCACCACTCCCCCTCTCAGTCTGAACTGTGGCATCTTGTTTTCCAGAATTCTGGTCCACCGTACTGGTCCCCTGTTCACATACATTCTTTACAGTCTGGGTTGCTGCTGAAACAGTTTCTGGAACCCACAGGGAACGCTCTATGGTCTGGATTCCTATGTTATTTTGGCTGGGCCTTTCAATCAAGGCATTACTAGGTTTTTCCTGATTGGTATTCTGGCCTTCTTTCTGGCCTTCTAGCACATCTGTCTCCATTGCTTCCCCTTGAGGACTGGATGGCCCCTGTGTGGCCACCTGCTGGGAGACAGGAGAAGGAGGGTCTTTGACAGGACAACTGGGCTTCATAGGCTGTTGACTCTTCCTGGTCCTTTGTTCACCTTCCAATTTTTCCTTCTCTTCTTCATCTTGAGTACTTGGAAAACTGAGCGAATTCCCCCTAAAAATCAACCATAGGAAGAAGCCATGTCAAGTAAGCAAGTGTGTGTGTCTACTGGCAAGAGGAACTACACAAATTTGACAATCTGAGAAATGTGGGGAAGGGAGGAAATAAGGTGACTGAGCATATCACCTTACAAAGTTCAACACAATTTCACCTTTTTTTTTTTTTT
>PISX010007987.1:0-84998 GCA_004024625.1 Mellivora capensis | reverse complement strand
TCTTACATTTAGCCCTCTTTCAGTCTTTTTAAAGATACAGATGTGGTGAAAAGAAGGGCCATCTGTACCCCAATGTTTATAGCAGCAATGGCCACGGTCGCCAAACTGTGGAAAGAACCAAGATGCCCTTCCACGGATGAATGAATAAGGAAGATGTGGTCCATATACATTATGGAGTATTATGCCTCCATCAGAAAGGGTGAATACCCAACTTTTGTAGCAACATGGACGGGACTGGAAGAGATTATGCTGAGTGAAATAAGTCAAGCAGAGAGAGTCAATTATCACATGGTTTCACTTATTTGCGGAGCATAACAAATAACACAGAGGATATGGGGAGATGGAGAGGAGAAGGGAGTTGAGGGAAATTGGGGGGGAGATGAACCATGAGAGACTATGGACTCTGAAAAACAACCTGAGGGCTTTGAAGGGGCAGGGGGGTGGGAGGTTGGGGGAGCCAGGTGGTGGGTATTATGGAGGGCACGCCTTGCATGGAGCACTGGGTGTGTTGTAAAACTATGAATTCTGTTATGCTGAAAAGAAATGAAATTAAAAAAAAAAAAGATTAACACCATCTCTGATGTCAGAACGTCTTGTCCCTATTTCTGTTATCCAGTGGCTTGATGATCTAGCCCTCCTGCTTTCTGGCTTCTGCAAAAGTGATCAGCATATGGCCTCAGTTGTCATTCAAGTCATCCTTTCACACAGTGTGACCCTTTTCTGGAGTTAAGGCCAGTGAGATCTTTCAGGCTTTCTCGTTCCAGCCTGATGAAAATTGAACTAACTTTGAGGCTGCCATTAACATACTGTGTATCTCACTTTAGCTGATGTGAACATGACCTCATGATCTGCAACAGCACAGCCAACTGGAGAGGCTTGGGGATGCGGCTGTCCAAGGTTGGCCATAGACGGAGGGGCCTAACTCGGTGTGCCCCGTGCTTACAGTGTCTTCAAGCATGGCTGTCAGGAGGCCTCTTAAAACATTTCCTGTTCCATGTCTTCAAAGGTCCATCTCTGACATAACCATTTTGAAAATTTTATTTATTTATCTATTTATTTAAAGACTTTATTTACTTGACACAGAGAGACACAGCGAGAGAGGGAACACAAGGAGGGGGAGTCGGAGAGGGAGAAGCAGGCTTCCCGCCGAGCAGGGAGCCAAACATGGGGCTCAATCCCAGGACCCTGGGATCATGACCTGATCTGAAGGCAGAAGCTTTAACGACTGAGCCACCCAGTGCCCCTCCATTTTGAAAATTTTAAATAGAACTCAAAAAGCCTGGTATTTGGACTTATGATGGTGGCGTGAGTCCAGGAACTTAGAGTGAGAAGTGGGCTCATGCCAAATGATACCTTTCCTCACCCCCAAGGGGGACATACTTGTCCCCTTCTCTCCCATCCCACCCCTCGGGTGAGAACCGCTGCCTACAGGACCACTGTGGTTGAGTTTATTGGTGGCACAGGGCCATAGATAATTGCCACCCAACAACCCTCCAAGAATCCCACCTCCCTGAATTCGCACCCTTGTGTAGCTGCTCTACACACTGAATCCGGGCTGACTGTGGGGCAACAGGATGCTGTAGGAGGGACCTGGCTTGTGCAGGCATAGGCCTTAGGAGGCCTTGCAGCTTCTGCTTTCATTGTCTTGCTACCCTAAGTAAGGAAGACCAGCCTCCTTGAGCTTGGGGGCCCCAGGGAGTCCCCATTAATTTAGGCCACCCCACCGAGGACAAGACATGTGATGGGGGCCATCTTGGATCCTTCAACTGATTGTAAATGCAGGGGGAGCCCGGCTGACGCCCTGCAGAGCAGACACGAGATCCTTATTACAGAACTGTGAGCCAGTAAATGGCTACTGTTTTTTTGTTTTTTAAATTTTTTTAAGATTTTATTTATTTATTTGACAGACAGGGATCACAAGTAGGCAGAGAGGCAGGCAGAGAGAGAGAGGGAAGCAGGCTCCCTGTGGAGCAGAGAGCCCGATGCGGGGCTCGATCACAGTACTCCGGAACCATGACCCGACTGAATGTGGAGGCCTAACCCATTGAGCCACCCAGGCGCCCCAATGGCTACTGTTTTAAACCACTAACTTGTGGGCTGGTTTGTTGCACACAAAGGCTAACAAAACGGGCTCTATTATTCTGGTGCGGTGCTGACGTTATAGTAATATCGTGCACTCCTGATGCACAGGAAATGAGAAGGGCCAGACAGACACAGAAGAACCACTTAGAAGGTGGCAGCAAGAGAAGAAAAACTTTGCTTCTCATAGGAGCTGCTTGCCCCTTTCTACCTCTGAGCTCTGTCAAAAGAACTAGAATAAAGGTTTCTGGTGGACTAGCTAGAAAAAAATTCTGTTCTTAGCCTGCTGCATCTCGGACATTGGCTACCGATTAGAAGACAGCATTCCCTTAGCCATGACCAAACAGTTGCCATCAAACATCGAAAAAGTCCTGAAATATCACAGTTAATACCAGCTCATAGTTTTTGCAAAGTGCCTTTAACAATTAGGTTTTCATGTTTTCCTTCTACTTTTATCAGTTGCCAAAGCAAGAAAGAACTATCTCAGAGGCACTTCTGAGTTTGCTAGGAAACTGTGGTCCAAGACACTGCCTATTACATATTATCTATAATGTATATATGACAAATACCTCTCAGAACTTAGCTAAAAAAATATGAAGAACTTGTGGTTTTCTTTATACCCAAACATAAATATATAACTCCTCATATTGACCTCTTTGCTGAGGCTGCCAGGAAGCTCAGAGGAAAAATCTAATGACTAATCACAGGGTTCAGCATTTTTGCTTTTCTACTTTTGCTAAAGATTTGATGTTCAACTTCCTGTCTCCCAGTTGCGTTCTTTCACTTTTTCCCCCTCTGTAAGCTAGCTACCTTTAACTACTTCTTGAAATATCTATGAATAACTTTTAATGAAGTGTCTTGGTGGAGCACGGCAGGAGCATCACTGTGGAAAGAAGGGGAAAGCTGTATTTCATGTCTGTTTTAATGTGTCGGGGAAAGAGGAGGTAGGGAGTCTGCTCTCTGTGACTTTGCCAGATTTAGAATCAATGGTGGAGTTGTCAATAGTCGGCGTTGACGGGAGAAATACAATTTGCACCCTGCATGGGGCCAGGTGTCATCCTGTCTATGTTGCTCCTCCAGCCCTCTCCTGCGGTCCACAAATCCCTACTCAGCTGACATCTGAAGGACCTATGTGAATCAGCACTCCCAGGAGCCGAGCTCATCAAATACCATTCCCCTCTTAGGAGGTCAGGGCCGCTCTCCACCCTCCCCACACGGGGCCTCCCCTCTGAGCCCGCTGAGTGCAGGCTGCTTGCCTGCTCTCCCTCCTCCAGACTTAGAAGCCAAGTCAAAATGTGGAATTTGACCAGCCTGGTCAGACAGAGCCTTTTCTTTCCTCCCCATATCTGCCCCTGTGCTGCTCCTGTAAAAAGCAATTAGCTTCACAGAGTCATCCCAAAAGAAACAAAATGCAGGCTGAGCAGGAGAAGTCTGGTACTAATGGCCATTAATCTGATTTAAACACCTAATGAGGTACTCTTTATCTCTTGCAGAAAGGAAAAGAAAGGATCAGGAAATTGATGCCCGATGGGGCTTCACTCTTTCGAGGCCTGCCCTCTCCGTCATCACTGTTTCCAGGGCTCGTCTACACGACCTGGCCTCAGCTTGCGTCTCAGGGTCTGGTTCTGCGGGAATCCAAGCTAAGAAGTCATAGTTCTCCAAGATACGATGGTCCTCACCAGCATGTGACTTTTTAACTCTTGATGGGTGTCTATGATGTGTATGTCTTTGGGTCGGATGACAGAAGTTCCTTTACCCCCACTATCTCTGCATTGACTGGCTACTCTTTCATAAAGGAAACAATAGTAATGATAATGATAACATACCAGGCATTTTACAGTTTGCAAATATCATCTCACTGAAGTCTTTTGGCAACCCTGTGATGCAGTTACTATTAACATTGTATTTTGACGACAAAGAAATTAAGGCCCAATGTGACCCAGGGAGTAAATGGTGAAGTCAGGATTTAAATCCAACTGGGCTGGACCCGGAGTTCACACTCTGTACTCTGGGTGCCACCTCTCTACCAGCCCGCCTCAGTATCTGCTTGGTTTCCAGAGACTGCCCTCCACAGAGTCCGATTAGGTAGATCAGGGCCTGAGTCTCTGACAGTCGCACCAGCTCACAGGGAGATTCTGATGGGCAGCCAAGCCCGATAACAACTGAAATAGTTCTTATCTGTTATCTGTTAATAGAGGAGTATCAGTTTTGTAACAGGTGGGAAAACGAGCTTCCCCCAGAATAGGTGCAGCTCCAGCCCCATGCAGGAGGCATTAGACTCTGTCCGAAAAAGGCTCCCCCCTCCCCATTCTTCCAAATCCCTGGGCTCCGTCTCACTGCCCTCAGTAACAGACCCTTCATTTTCCAGTTGGTTTTCAATTCTCTGTGTGCCGTCATCTTCAGATCTGCTGCTTTGGACGGTCCCCTGTCATTCCCCCGCTTCCCTCTGCCCAGGGCACTGCCTTTTGTCCCTTCTGCCCAGCCCCACAGTTTCAGGTGAGCCGGCCCTGCCCGCCTCCCTAACTCAGTGTTGTCCCCCAAACCCAGCCTAGATCCAAGTGGCTACCTCTCCCTCCAGTGTCTGGGAAGGGAGTGTGAACACCCCCCCTACTGAGAAGCGCTACTAATTGCCAGTCTCCAATGGTGCTAATTTAAAGATTAAAAGCACAGCACATTTCTGTTTATTCTTCCAAGACTGAACAGTAGCGGGTCTTCCTCAGAGCAGATTAGCCGGCTTTCCTCTAAAGCCCTTTAGGGCCATCGAAACACAAACGATATGTCAACACATTTTAAAAGAGAGATTATTCATTAGGATGCAACGGTTGTCAAACCTGGTTGATCATCCACTTACCGGAAGAGCTAAAAAATAAATAAAGAGAGAGGCTAACCCACCCCCATTCCCTTGAAGAAGCTGGAGGGGGCTGTGGGCCTGCTGATGAATGAGGGTGGGCCAGGCTGAGGTGGCCGTGATTCCAGAACACACCCAGGGCAGCCCTGCTTTGTGCATTCCTCTCCCTTTAAGATCACTTTGGACGAGCCTTCAAAGCCTGGGCCATTACAAATGCTTGCACATGTTTCCTTCTTCTGTCCCATGCGCTTACCAGCCGCACTTCCGTCCGGCTCCTTTAATCGCTGCGCTACGTCAAAGTCAGCTGGTACCAAAGTAGATTTGGAATGGCCTTAAATGGTTCTCTTTACTCAGGACTTGGGAAAAGGCTCCACCTAGGAGCTCCACAGATGGCATTTAAAGGAGGGCAGGAGGGCCCAGGCAGAGTGTCATGATCTTCCTGGGAGGCTCCAAGTGTTAATTCAGTCTTGGCAAGTTACAGAAAGCCCCAGAATGGCCACCCAGGTCATGCCACAGCCAGGCATTAGTGACGACCAAACCCACAAAATTTATGCACTCCTCACTTTGAGCAGGGGTTCGAAGTCAGATCTGTCGGACTCCAAAGACTGCTACTTGCCACTCTTACCCACAGCCTACTAAAGGAGCCATAGGCCTCAGGCCTCCTTCAAGAGCCTTCTGTGATCACGGATTCAGTTCGGAAAGAAAATATGTTCTAGCTACTATGTATTCTTAGAGCCCAAGGGAGGGGATCAGATTGCCACACTCAGCTTCCTTTCAACTGGAGGGCTGGGAGAGTATTCATACACAAATCATTTCTCTGGGGTAAAAATCCCCAAGCAAGCAAGACCTACGAATGAGGGAAGAGGGCCTGGGTTTGGGTTTCCTAGAGGGCTTATTCCTCACTCACCTTCGGAATTCACAATCAGGTACAATTCAGGTACACTTGTGGCTGGGAGATACACTAGAGGGCCAAGAACAAAAGTCTTCCTGGACCAGCCTGGGTGTTCACCATGGGGTCCCAGCCATAGGTCAGGGAGGTGCTGCTGAGCAATCACACCCTTTCTGCTCCTGACACCCTCAGACTTGTGGTGGTCACAGAGCTGGTAATCTGAGCAACCAGGAAGAGAATCCAGCTTCCCCCCATCTCCCCTGCCCCCCAGGACCAGAGCTCCAGGCTCTCTAGTCCACCAGTTCTCTATTTATCCACCATAAGCAATTCAGAAAATGAAAACAGGAATAATGGACTAATAGAAATCAGTTGTCCTCATGGATGAAATGACCTTGGACGAGGGCCAGCTTGCCTGGAGCTGTGTGAGACGGAAACCCATAGAAAGTAAAGGTGGGACAGTGGCCCAAATGCTAGCATACGAAATTACTTACAGGGCATAAAATACTCCTGCTCCTCTGATGTTTTTCAGCAGGAATCCCAGGACTTATTAAAAATGCCAGGATGGGTGATTAATGTCAGCTGCATCCAGGCAGGGTGTAGTGGACACTGCTTCAGCTCCTGCCCCTCCAGCTCGGGAGTACTGAGCACAGCCCTGGCTGTGAACTTCAACGGAGGAAGTTACCCAGACCTCAAAACCCAGGAAATGCTGACATGGAACCTGTAACAGCGGGTCAGATCTGAGCTGAGAACAGACCCTGGCTGGTGTCCCAGCACACAAAGGGGATTCCAGGAGGGCGAGGTCTAGTACAGGCCCTTGGGAATGTTCAGTTGCTGCTGGCAGTTAAGCCAGAGGCTAGCTGGAATTTTGGTGCTAAATTCTTCTTTTGTGCAAGACTTGGAGTGCTCTGAGTGCTGCCCAGCTAAGAAACTTGATCCAAAACCTCATGACTGAAAGCATAAGACTTTAGGTTATGAGTCAAAAATTTCAAGATTCTGAGATCTTGAAAGTCTGTGATTTTTGGAGATTGACTCCCATAGTCCTGAGATGCTGGAAGTCTAAGCTTCTATACATGCTAGAGTAACAACCTCCCCCCAAGCCCCACCCCTGGCCGCATTGCTGTTGGCCTGCAGGGCTGAAGGTCCCAGTCCCTGCTTGCTTCGCCTCCTCAGCAAGCCTCTGTGCTCAAGTCACATTTCCAAACATACTGAACTCAGTGGTGCCACAGTACCTTTGCATGAACTGCTCCCTCTACCCGGAACTTTCCTCTTACCTCATCTGACCCTGCTGAGGCTCTTTCAGAACTCTTCCTTCATCTGCAGCTCTTCAAGTAGAGAAAAGGCTAGGGGAAGTGAAGGAATTTTGGAATATGGACTTGGAACATGGACACAGGGCACTGGAAACACTGATGGGTTCCAGGACACCAGTGAGGAGCACCAGTAGGCCTTGAGGTCCAAGTCTTATGGCAGAGTTGTCCTCTGGGGGAAGAGCGAAGGCTCCCACAGGCTGTAAGTCAACTCTGTACTTCTGCAAATCACCGGCTGCTCAGGCTGTGTGACGAGCAGCCCCAGCCTGGCTGAGTCATGACTCAGGAGATGTAGTGGGCTTTGCACACATATTTATACCCCACCCACTGTCGGTGCTTGTCAGATCAGCGGGTTTGGTGCTCTTTTCCTCAGCTCACTGAACACCCTTAGGCCATCTATTCTCAAAGGGAAGGATCCCGTGAAGGGGTGCACACTAAGTCAGAACCCAAGAGCTCTGCTCTCAGTCCTTGGGTTTTTGTTTCTTTATTGAAAGATGTCCCACAAAGCAAAAAGAGCAGGGACTCAGGGGACAGACTGATTTTAATTTAATTCCCGGTGTGGCCAACTATCAGCTGTGTGACTTTGGGTGTGTGGCTTAACCTCTCTGAGCCTCAATTACCTATCGCTGAGACAGAAATAATGTTACCTACTTCTTTTGGGTGGCTGTAGGGCTCTGTGAGACAATGCAGGAGTGCTGTTACTGAATGTTCATTAGTCTGAACTCCCCTGTTTCCTTCCTCCTTTCAAAGGAAGTGCCTAGGCAAGGAGCAGCCTCTCCTGCATTATTTGGGGAAGGCAGGACTGCAGCAAATTGCCCTGGGACTTTCCCAGGGCCAGGGCACTGCTGCTTCTCATGGGGCGGCAGGGGGGCGGGGAGTGGCACACTTCATATTCAGTCCTTAACCAGCTTCCCATCCTAACCTGTCCTCTGCTTACTGAACAGCCCTTTATAAGGTGATTCCTGTAGGCAAGGACTCCTAAGAGCTTTATTTGTATTAAGTCATTTAACACTCGGAGAAACTCTATTTGGTAAGTACTACTGAGAACCCATTTTATAGATGAGAAAACTGAGGCACAAACAGGGTAAGTGATGTGTGCAAGTTCAGATGATTAGCAAGCAGCAGGGCCAGCATTCTGGGTTTGGCAGTCTGGCCCTATTCTTGCCCTTGGGAATCATGGCGGGGGGAGCGCCACTGAATGAGCACCTGTTGGCTCAGGCTTTGTGCTGGCCCTTCAGCAGATTTCATCCATGTCACTTTGGATTTAAAGCATGAAAACCTAAAGGGAGCCTCTGCCATCTCTGTTCCCATTCACAGCACCCCTATGAGGCGGGGCCTTTTATGCATTTCGGCCCATCTTACCAATGAACATAACGAAGCTACAAAGCATGGACGGATGTGCTCAAGGTCCCAGGGCTGGAAGCAGGTGGGACGGGGTTGCAAACCCAGGTACTCCGACTCAGGTCCATGTTCTTAATCCCACATGCAGTTATCTTCAAATGACAAAGGAGAAATCCAGTGCCAGCATCCAGTATCATGGACCACGGACCTTTCACAGGACATGCTGAACCCTGGCTCAAGGGAGACACGCCGTGTTCCCTGGGCACTCACTGCTCAGAGGGTAAACCAAGCTCCTCCCCTCAGGGAGCTCCAAGACTGGAAGGGCAATACCCAGACACACCACTGGATGCGTACAATGATGTCAGGCATCGAGTTTGTGCTGCGTGGTAGGAGCAAGCAAGTGAGGCACACGCAAGGGCAGGAGAAGGGGCCTAGCAGCTGTGGTCTCCAAGCAAGGGGAATACTGACCCAGAGGGAACATAGCCGTGGATCTCAGGAGGAACCCCAGCAAAGGGGTAGGACTGTGGGTGGGCCTAAGCAAGGGGCTGGGGTTCAGGAAAAGGCCCTGGGATGAGAAGTAAAGGGAGGCAGAGCCTGCCACCTAGCCTGGCAGGGCGTGTCTGGAGAAATGGAGCAGGCAGCCCCTCTGGACGGCACGGTTAGCTCCCATTCATCCTTCCCATGCACCCTTAGCTTGGGGATCCCCAGCTTCAGCCGTGCACCTGAGCAGAGAAGGGGCTGGAGAAGGGGAGGGCCAGTACTGCCCTCCCCCAAGGCAAAACCCTTTCTAGCCATGCTTCAGGTTCTCTCGGGCCTGGGAGAGGCTGGGAGTGAGGGGACTCAAATCTAGGCCTGGGCTCTGGGTGGGTCATTCCTCATGCTCCTGGGCACAGAGGTGTCTGATAAAAGTCCCTAAGTAGTTGAGTCTGTTGAGGCCTGCAGTGGAGCCCAAGTGCAGACAAAAATAATCAGCTGCTCAAAGCACTGTTTTGTTTGGTTGTTGTTTGATTGTTTGTTTGAATCTCAGAGCCTAGGATTACGGAGATCCTCTTGCCAGCAGCATCCCTGCATGGACTGCTAACATCAGCTAGGTCCTGGGCTCCATCCCAGGCTACCTGGCCTTTCCTGACCACGCTGTGAATATTCCTCTTGCTTTAAAGCTACCAAAGGCAGAGCCCCCGGGCCAGAGATGCTATCAGAATGCGGGACAGAGACAAACACAGGAGACTCCAGGACGGGGGTGCATCACCTTGCCCAGGAGCTGTCATCTAAAGTTTGCAACCTGCACAGCCAGTCGCCTGCTGGCATATTTTTTTGGCCAGGCCTTTCAGGATTATTGATTTTTTTTTCAGACCCCTCTATTTTAGTAACATTTATCATCATATTCCTCTAGTGAGACTTCAGAAAACCCAAGAAATAGCACTTCCCTGATAGACACGCCCCAAATATTGAGAACATTGCTCTTCCTCACTTCATGTCCCTAATGTGTTTCTTTCATTTGTGTGTTCAACAGGCAGATTTTTACTGAGCGCTCAACGTGTGGCAGGCCCGGTGCTTGGTGCTGGGCCTGTGGGGTAAGTCAGGGTTCTGGCCTCAAGAAGCTCGCAATGTGGTGGGAGGAAGTAATTAAACAGATTTTAGTGCACTGAAATATGTTCTAAAAGTGCTTGTCACAAGATGCTGTGATAACATAGTACAGGATGGGATAAGCTTTATAGGATGATATTTGAGTTTGTCTCAAAAGGATGGGTGAGGAGGGTTTGCTAGGAAGATAAAGGGGACAGAAAAATTGTCCCGGGGAGAAACACACAGCATGCATAAAGGCCGAAAATATGAACATGTGTGACATGTTTGGGAAGTGGGAAGGGGCAGGCCTGCCCAGTGTGGGTTATGCCCGGTGTGGGGTGCAAACGACCCCCTGCAGACTCCAGAGTGCTGGGAGACACAAGGCGGCTTTGCTGCTTACCCCTGTGGGTGCACAGCCAGGTGGGAGAGGCCCCACCCTCCCGGGCAGCCACCGACCCTCACCCAGCCACCGCCACATCCCTCTGCTGTTAACCACCGGTGGCTGGACAACCCCGCGTAGAAAGAGAGGCACATCTTTCGAGTTTGGCGGGACACCGAGGAAGTCAGATAGCTGAGTGGTTCTTTTATTGCTTCCCCCCCTCTAAAGAGCAAAGAACTGGCAGGATACCAGCCGGGGGTATGGAGGGTGTCTGCAAGCAGTGTCTGGCTTTCTGGATACTGGAACCACAAAACCTGGATCAAGTGGGGCGACAGTGTGTGAGGGCAGGAAGAGAGTTTGCCTAGGGATTAGCACGCAAGCAGAGGAGAGAAATCCACCCCTGAACTGGTTACCATGGAGAGCGGCCAGGGATGTGGAGAGAGAGGCGGGTGTGGGAGGGACCATGAGTTGGATGAGGAAACTGTTGAGCTGGGAGCTGAAGACAGAACTAATCTCCCCAGGAGTCTATGCTGCAGGGGGCACCTGGGTGGTCAGTCCGTTAGCATCTGATTCTTGATTTCGGCTCAGGTCATGACCTCAGGATTGTGGGATCCAGCCAACGTTGGCCTGAGGCAGGCTCTGTACCCAGCGGGGAATCTGCGTGGGGTTCTCCCTCTCCGTCTTTCCCCCTCCCCATGCTCTCTCTCTCTCTCTCTAAAATAAATTAATTTAAAGAAATAAGCCTACACAGCAGTACTGACAGCAAGGGTAGCAAGCAAAGTCAATTTCAGGCTGGAAGCCAGGTGGGGGGTGATCCCACGGGTACTGAAAGATTTGCAGGTGACTTGAGTCTGGGGGAACAGCACTGTTGGGGCAGGAAGGGTTAACTCCTGCCTCAGCATGCCTCACAGAAGGGTGGAAGCATTCAGTGAGGCTAAGGGAGAGAAGAAAGGAAGTGAGAGCCGAATCTCTAATGGGCTGTTGGTGGTGTGGCCAGATGGAGCAAGAGGGAGGGTGTTTATGACCCAGACTGCAGGGTGAGTGGGGAGGTAAAGTGAACAGGGAGGGCCGTGGCTGCCCAGACCCCAAAGGGAAGGCTTCCACCTCATTCGAAGCAGGTTATCTGACATCTTGCTGAGCTAACAATTCCCTCACCCAATGGCTGGAGGGAAGGATGCCGTGGTAATTACCCTTTGCACATCTCAGAGAGTCTAATGAAACCTACAGGTCTTCCCTCCCAACCCCCAAAATGCACACACACACACATACACACATACATACGAACGCACAAATGCAAACACAAAGACATCCTTTGCCTATGACCCCAACAACTGCCCGTGGTTCTTCTAGGACTCCATGGGCTCTGACTAAAACTCATTCTTTCCTCAGCCCCTGGGCCTTTGCAATTATACCTCTTGCCTCAAAGATCTAGCTCTTGCAGGTTATATTAAATACCATGGGCTCGGATAGGCTTTCCCTGACCATCTCCTCAAATCTTCCAATCCACCTCCTTCCATCCCTACATGTTCTCTCCCCTACCTGTCCCATCTTATTTTCCTGCAAGTGTTTTCAAGTATCTAAAAATCATATTAGTCCTTACCTGGTTATTTGGATATTATCTGCATGTGTGGCTAAAATGTACATTCTGCATAGGCATGGGCTTTTTCTCTCTACTGATTTCTAGTGCTGCAACAGGGTTTGATACATGAACAATATAAATTAAAAAAAAAAAGACCCTTTGATATTCTGGGCTTATCAGTTCCTATCAACCATGAAGAACTGGAGGAGTGGAGTGTGGGAACCTTGGGCACAATGTCCATGTCGTCTCCCAGGGCCTGTTAGAGGCAGGCAGGCCAGTGAACCCAAAGCCTAGGCTTTAGTAGATTTCCAAAAGTGGATGGAAAAGAAAGCTGTGATTTCATGGGTTAGAGGCTTTAGAAGGAGGCCCTTAGAACCAATTCTGCTTATGTAACCAGCGATGATCCAAAACGGGAACAACATGGGAGAAAACCCAGAAAAATCAGATCCCGGGGAACTCCTAAGGAGGCTCTTATTTTTTAAAGGTCATGTAGAGAAAATAAAAGGAGATTCAAAATTGCAGTTGATTGGGCTCTGTAAGAACAGAATTAAGAAGATGAGTAAGAAGGGGCCCGTGATTGAGGCCAATGGCCTATTGTGTGAGACGCTGAAGAGAAAGCCCAGCTCCCTAGCTTCATTCTGTAGCTACCTCTGTGCCCGCGAGAGTAATGCTGGATTTGAAGGGAAGAAGAAGGAAATTAACATTTATTAAATAACTTCTATGTTCCTGCACTAAAGTACTCCACACATTACAAGCATTATTTAATTTTCAAAACAACCCTGAGAGGAGCTATTGGTATTTGCATTTTATAGACGAGAAAACTGAGGTGTTAACATGATGGGACCAAGACTGCATACTTCATCAGCAGCAGAGGCTGACTGAGATCTGCACATGTCTTTCTGCAAAGTGAGTTCCTTCCATCCCCACTGCCTTCTCTCTAAATCTGAGAGGATCACCGGATCTCCTAGGATGGACCTCTGACTTGGGCATCCCCATCTTGTGCTGGCTGTGCCTGAGATCATGGGGCGGCTGGCTGAAGGGGAGAAAAGGGATACAGTGATCACCATGAGAAACACTGACTCTGGACCAGCAGGCCCTTCCTGGGCACTTTCTACAACTAACTCATTTACTCCTCACCACAAGCTTATAGGAAAGCTTATTTTAAGTTATTCTTCTTATTTTTATTTTTTTAAGGTTTAAAAAAAGATTTTGGTTATTTATTTGACAGAAAGAGAGAGACAATGATAGAGGAAACAAGCAGGGGGAGTGGGAGAGGGAGAAGCAGGCTTCTCGCCGAGCAGGGAGCCTGATGCGGGGCTCGATTCCAGGACCCTGGGACCATGACCTAAGCTGAAAGCAGATGCCTAATGACTGAGCCTCCCGGGCACCCCATATTCTTCCTATTTAAAGATAAGAAAACTGAGGTTACAAAGGCATCAGTGTGAGTCACCAGCTTATAAATGGCAGAATCAAGATTCAAACCCAGGCAGTCAGGCCTCAGTGCTGGGCATTTAACTGCTCTGCTAAAAAAGAATGTGAAGAGAGTGCCCGACTGTTGCCAGTCAGTCTAGTTTCCAACCAAGAAGACCATGATTCAAGCCACTGAGATCCGCGAGATATTGTATCACTGAAATAATATGGAGAAGAAAGAGGCTGGAAAACCATTATTGACTCAAGAAAAGGGCAAGGATTATTCATATTACAGGCAATGGGATTTAATACCAGACACAGGCATGATTTCTTTTTTAAGAGAGGAGAAAAGAGGTCCCAGGCACATAAACCATTTCAGCCTATGCACCAGCATGGGTGCATAGGCTGAAAATGGAGGGAGTATGGTGCTTAAGATTGGGAGAAGCTCTGGTAGCCAGGGGCGGAGGGCACAGGGTGGGCAGAAGTGTGATGGAGTGAGAGAAAGTGAGGGGCAAACCTTGAAGATGGGGCCCTGTAAGTCAAGCTTAAGAGGTTTGCCATTATCCAAAGAGCAAGGAGCAAGATCGGAAAGGGGTGGGTTTTGAGGACCTCCACCATGAAGATTCCCTGGATTCTTGACCCTCAAAGATTGCCAAGTTTGGGGTGATTTGTTACACAGCAATAGATAGTTCATACAATGATTGCTACACAAAGTCTCCCTTCATATCCTTTAGGAAGTTTGTAAACTCAAAGCATAAATGAGTAATCAGGGACTGTAGCAAGCCAGAGAGCGCATGCCTGTCTAACAAAGGAATCTGTCACTCTGTTCCAGTTGATTGTTATTAAGTATTTCTCAAGAAAAGCCAGTATTCTGGATATTTTGGTGAGATGCCTCCTGGTTTTTAACATGCGTTTAGAATTTTAAAAATAATGTGCAGGCCAAACAAAACATTTGCCACCGTTTTGAAACATCTGGACTGGACGCTTGAAATATTTGGACTAGTTGTTATATAATCAAGTAAAATGGGCACTAACTGAATGACTGTATCCAAAGGGATTGCTTTATGGCTCAGCATCAACATCAAAGGGGTTTCTAGCAGCAAGTGAAAAGCTCTGTCGTTGGTTCCATCCTACAGATATTTTTCCTTGATAGCTTAGATAAACATAGGGAAGCTATACTCCTCAAAATCTGTGACTGATAAGATGGTAGGGGGGATGCTGATAGATCCAAAAAGACTTTAACAAGAAAGAATGATGGCTCAAGTCTAACAAGGTGGAATTTGACACACATGACGTTGAAAGCTGTGTACCTGTCCCCCAAATGCAAGGTCACAAGATAGGAAGTGGGAGCTAAAATGTGTATGTTGGTCCTAAGGCAGCTCATATGGGAAGGGACAGAAATTGAGGTGAGAGATGACCATTGGCCTCACATTGAGTGGATGGGGAAGGTCCTAAAAGCAGAGAGGAAGAAGATGGACCAGGCATATGTAGCCTCAGGGGATCCTGGCAGCCAGTGAAGGGCTAAAGGTCCCAGCCAGCCATCAGTGTCAGGGAGGCACAGCTAAGGTAGCAGGCGGTACGTAGAGTAGGTATGACATGGATCCCATACTAGGAGGCTGACAGCCAGCAACAGCTGAAAACCCAAACGGAAGACAGTCCGGTGGGGAACATGGCCCATCTCCCTGGACTAGGGGTAAGGGGTGTGGTCACATAGAAAAAGAACTCAGCACCCATTGCCCCTGTCATGCTCCAACTTATCCCAGAGGCTTGGTTCATTAAGATGAAATGGGGAGGGGAGAAAGGGAGGGACTCAAGATGAGACCCATAATGATGGCTACCTGGAAGCAGAATGGGGACTCACTACCATACCTGGGTAGGGTTCTGAGCCTTCAGCCTTGGATCCCATTTCCATTCCTTAACGTGCTTCTCACTCCTAGTTTTGAGGTCACCTGGAATATCTGTGCTATCACCAGAGTAATCCTTACTTGACTCTGGCTGGATGCTCATGGAGCAAGTACCCAGCTCTTGTTTCGTTTCTTGATAGTCTCTGTGTGTTGGAACTTGGCCGTGAGTAAGTTACTGGTAAAGAGCTTTAAACAACTTTCCTAAACTGGGAATAGAATTGACTCCAGTGCCTAGGTAAGGCTAAGTGTCCCCTCTTTGGCGGCTGAAGGTAGGCAGGGGCAGGTGGTTCTCGGATACAGGACACCGGAGGGCAGTAGTGAGCTGAGGCCAAGCCACCCGGCTTTAAGCTGTCTTCTAACGGGGGGATAGGAAACAGTTTTGAAAAGGGGCATGATATGATCAGAGCTTTCCTCTGGCAAGATCCTTCCAGCAATGGGATGTATTCTGGGAGACAGGAAGACACACAGACTGGAAGTGGGCGGCTGCACCTGTCTTAAGAATGACCCATAGAGTCCCAGAATTCCCAGAAACCAAAGCTTTCAGATAGTTTAAAATTTTCCCGGTATGCTTAAGCTCCTTTGTCACATTTTGCTTGTAAGGCTCCTAATTTCAAGACTCAGAAAGCCCCAAAGACTAGGCTGGATGTCCTTCCCCTGGAGCCCCAGTGTCTCCCAGTCCATCCTCCCCACTAGATGTTAAGCTCTTTGAGGGCTGTGCCCACAGCCTGTTCAGTTATGGCTCTAGTGCCTAACACTGAACTTAGCATAGAGAATGTGATCTGGAAAGGCTTTCTGCAAAGAAGAACAAATGGTTCACTCCTGTCTCTAGGGAGGACTGCATGAAGTTCACCCACATCAGATGAATTCTATGGTTTCTACCAAAACACTCAGGGGATCATTTCCAGGACTGGAGAGCTGTCCACATTCCTGCATGGAGCCAGTTTAATAACCACCCGCAACCCCACACACAGACACCCTTAAATTGCTGAAATTAAGTTCATGGGACGTAAAGAGCAGGCGGACTGGTCTGGTTTTCAAAAAGCACCTCGTCTGACCCACTGCAAGTCTCTGGAGCCCTTACAGTCAGGGAAAAGTGTGCTTTGGGTACCCGGGCAACCCAGGAGAGAAACAAGACATTGTGATCTGTTTGACCCCAGAAATACCAGGCCTGGGAACTCGGAGTACAGAAAATGTACTTTCTGAATGAGAAGTGAACAAATAAACACAAATTCAGATCAACCTCCTGAATGTGGCAAATAAATGTGATCCTTTATGCTTTTGCACCAGAGCAAAGAGAGCACTGAGGCCATTGTGTGACTTCAGCTCTGATAAGCTCCCTGCTTGGTGCTGGGTGGCACAGTCGAGCTGGCCTACTCAGGGCAGTCTTTCCTCCAGGCTCAGGTCCCAGTCCCAGCTGTGCTGCCCCTTGTCATGATCCCCTCAAGGCTCCCCTTTGACAATCTGGGTATACAGCACATCTAAGAACAAGAATTCCAGGGCCCCTCAACTAGGGAATAGCCCTTTCTGTTCTTTTGATGAAACATTTCACTTTTACATGTTTTTTTTTTTTTTAATTATTTGTCAGAGAGAGAGGGAGAGAGCGAGCACAGGCAGACAGAGTGGCAGGCAGAGGCAGAGGGAGAAGCAGGCTCCCTGCCGAGCAAGGAGCCCGATGTGGGACTCGATCCCAGGACGCTGGGATCATGACCTGAGCCGAAGGCAGCTGCTTAACCAACTGAGCCACCCAGGCGTCCCCACTTTTACATGTTTAATATTACTCTTTAATGTAGTAAACGAGATGGGCTCAGGCTGCTCCGCATATAGTAGAAAAAGCATACTAAGCAAAGCCCTCCTGAGCACCTACTGCATGCCAAGCCCTGTCCCAAACACTGAAGAGACACAGTCCCTGTCTCCAGGAGTTCCCAGCCCAGTGGGAGACAGATATGACGACAGATAAGCAGACCCCATTTTAAGGGGTGAGTGTTACCACGAGGCAGGTGGCAAATAGCTTAGGTACCTCCCAACAACAAGCTCTCAGTGAGAGTGAGGAGGCCTTTACAGAACATGCGGCATCTGAATTGGGCTTTAAGGGATGAACAGAAGTTCATCCCTTAAAGGATAAAGGTGATCATTATCCTTCTGGTTAGAGGAATCGCTAAAGGAAGATATGAAATGGGCTTATACAGGGAGTAAATTAAAAGTTACCACAGGTGGCTGGCACAGAATTCTCCATTTAAAGAAGAAAGAGGCTGAAAGGCTGGAAATGAAATAGTAGGGCAGCAGAAGACTCCTGCAATCACGCCTCATTTTATATCACCTTGGGAACGCTACCCTTCGGCGTGTTTATAGCATGTAGGTTGCCTTTAAGTGATCCAGCCCGGTGGAGTTAGAGCTCCTTCCCCGTCAACTATGAAATGTAAGCAACACATTCAATATTCTCAGAAAAAATAACTACTGTCATTGGGGGCATCGACATGTTTTAATCCGCGATGACAGCTCATCTTGAATCCTTTGCTGCTTGTACCTTATTGAACCAGTTCTGATGGTGGGTGGCTTCCTCCGATCGGCTGCTGCGCTGAGCAGCAGAAAGCAAAATAATGAGCTCCTTTTGTCAAGGTGCCCATGGGCGTCTGCTCGGGGTGTGGAGTTATGGGAGACCGAGGACACCAGCCACTGCTTTGTGGAGAAGGACTTGACATGGCATAATTTCGGGGCTGAAGCCTTCCCCTTCGAAGACAGCACCAGCACCCCAAAACCTCTCTGGGGAACTGAGCCTCATTTCTCCTTTGTCGAGCCTGAAGTGTGGCGTGTTGACACACCTGTCTTGTAGCCGCAGGCAGAACAGAGGCTGCGGGAGGGAGATGGGAGGATATGAAGGCCCTCGTAGTGCCATTGCCATCTGACAGGGAGCCCTGTAGAGCCTTTGGGGGCGAGGCTTGCTTCTCTTTGGAGTGAGCACAGCTCCGGGAGGTGGGCACTTTTCTTCCCTGCCCCAGGCATCCCCCTGAGGAAAGCTGTCCTCAGAACCAGGAAAGAAAGGTGGTCATTCAGAAAGAATCATGTTCTCCTTAGGGCCAAAGGGATGATCAGGCTCAAACACAGTGTGGTATGGTAGGACGTAGGGCAAAAAGCAGGGGCCTGGACTGTAGAGAGGTCTGCAGAGAGCCAAGTGGTACCTGTAATCAAGCCCTTGACCTTGAACTTGAGACCTGCTTCTTAGAGCATCCCATGGGAAGGCCTTCAACAGTGAGGGTAATGAATCCTTCACCACTACCCGAATCGGGACACACATTTCTGATGTGCTGTTTCTGCCCTGCTAGGTCATCTCCTGTCATGGGAAACTCAGTACCTCACAAAACAGCACATTCTCCCATCGAATGGCTCTGGCTGAGAGAAACTGTTCTGTCAAGTAGAGAAGAAACCTAGCCCACCATCACTTCTATCCATGGCTCCCAAGTTTTGCTGTGACAAACTGCAAAAGACCAGCCCTTTTGGTCCATGAAGCTGCTTTAAAAAGTCTGGGTCTTCCCTTCTGGAAGCTGAATGTGACTGAGGCTTTTAACCACCCGTGTGTGCCAACCCCTTATCTCCAAGAGGTCAGATCCCACTTTCCTCCCTCTGGA
Organism: Mellivora capensis; assembly: GCA_004024625.1. Taxonomy (NCBI): domain Eukaryota; kingdom Metazoa; phylum Chordata; class Mammalia; order Carnivora; family Mustelidae; genus Mellivora; species Mellivora capensis. Next base: position 66,076 of record PISX010007987.1, on the reverse strand, counting down.
ACTTCTCCCGCTGGAAGTCTCCACCTGGGGCCTTAGTCCAAGCCTCTATACCTCTTTCTCCCCCACCCTCTGCCAAAGTAGATAAAGGCTGGGATTCCGGCTGGTGCCAGCACCTGGCACAGACAGCTCGCCCAGCCGACAGCAGCCTCGTCTCCCTGGGAGCAGTGCCTGTGCTAACGTCTCAGCAGCGCGTGGACGCTGCTGACCACTAGGAGCTCCCAGGCACAGGGCAGAGGGCCGGCAGCCCGTGGTCTGCTGGGCACAAGGCTCACATGCCGCGGAGGAGGGTGAGGCTGATCGGCGTTCTTTGGTCCAGCTGCCATGGGTGCTGGAGAGAGAACCCTGCCCTCCTGCGGCCCCCTGGACGGGTACAGAACTTCTGTCCCTAATGCCTGGCTTCTGGTCCCAGACTGTCCTATGCCATAAGCAGGACGCAGGAAATGACATCTGGAGTTCCTTCCAGGCAGCCTGGCTACCCCAAGCTCTCTGCGCCGAGGGACACCAGGCAAATGATTAGCTGGTGCTCCTGGCACTTTGCTGGCAGCAGGAGCCGAGAGCTCCCTTTTCTCATAGGCTCCCCATGAGGTGGGGGTTGTTTTTTTTTTCTTCTGGAAAGGAGTAAGTGTCAAGAAGAGTGCATACATGCACAACACGGAGCCAATTATCCCTGCTCCAGGAACCAGTGATGTCACTGATCACTGGATTCCCCAGAGAACCCCGAGCTTCGGGGCCCACGTGTCCACCCACATCATCCATCAGCACTTGGGCAGGACAAGTAAGTGACTGTATTAGCTGGATTCGACTCAGCTGCTTTGATTCTTGTGCCCTCCCTGCGGAAATAGCTAATGCCCACGAAATACAGGAGGACAGAAGGGACAAGAGCAGGAGCTAGAACACTCAAAGGCTGGGATGACCCTTGGGCCCTGAAGGAATTCAGGGTCAAAGAGCACCCAGGGGAGGGGACAGGACATTTAGTGTTAGAGAATCAAGGACACTCTGATCCTGTGGAGACACGGTTCCACCCAACCCAACCCAGTTCTCAAACTCTCCTGCCCACCACCATATTCTCATTCTCATGCCTCATATTGCCTCATCTCAATGCTAAGCTCAATCCAACTTTGACTTCACCTTGACCTTGATCTCCTCTTGACCCCAGTCATCCCCCTCAAACCTCACCATACCCTGGCCACTCCACCAGCCAGGACTTCACCACCGGTCTGGCCTCAACTTGAATATAGTAGAAAAAAAATACAATACAATGTGCCCTAGCCATACCTAATCCAGTTCACAGTAGCCGCTGACCCTATGCTCAGCCCTAGGCTTGTCTCAGAGGATAGAAGGGTCTGACCAGTAATGAGGGAACAGAGTCTAAGCCTCGAACTGCTCTGCTGTGTTCTGTGACCCCTCCCTCCCCACACTGGGACACTCCGTGTGGCTCAGACATTCTCTTGTTCCTTACATAAGTTTGAGAAAAACGCCGACTCGGTTACTCACTGCTTTTGTGTCCTCAGTCAGGGGACTTGGCAGCAAGGCACCAAAGGTCACCCTAATTTCCGTCTGCCCTGAGTCGGGTCAGGGGAGGAGGCATGTGGGATGTGAGGGGTTAGGGCCAGAGGGATGTGGGGGACTATCTTTTCTCTGCTTCCCTTCCTTTGTCTTCGTTTTCTAGGCTATGAAGGAGACACAGCGGAAATCACTGCATCATTGTTAAAAATCATTTGGCTTTGTTCCAATTGTCTTTAAGTGTTCTTAGGACAAAACCAAGGCTATGGGTCTCTCCTCAGCAGAAACCAGTGAAATAAATCCTTTTCAAAGTGAAATGGCTGGACTTTAGGAGGAATGAAGGGAATGAGAAGAGGGTCTGAGGGGTTTCATTGACAGGGGTGGGGTGGGGTGGGGTTTCCTCGTTTGGGGTTTCTTCCTCCTGCATCCACACAGCATGGCTTTTTTTTTTTTTTTTTTTTTTTTTTTTTTTAGGATTTATAGCACAGAAAACCACATGGATGCAAGAGGGGTGTTTGTTAGGGATCAATCTCTGTGATCTGCAGAACAGGAAAGGATAATACTTTCTCCTTAGGAAAATTAGAGAGAAGTAATGAATGTAGACCATAAGTTGAAGCCCTCTGAGGGCTCCTTTTACCCAATCTATGAGCTGTAAAATCTCTTTTCAATGCCTAGGAGCTATTATAACAGGGAGAAAAAGTTAGTATCTCCTGAGAGTAAAAAAAGTCAAGATTAATCAAGTGTGATGGATAAGAGTTCTACCTGGCAAGGAAGAAATATGACTTTTATCTAAGTGGGTATGTGTCTCTTTCATTCTATGACTTGGACTCCTGCTTATCTTTCTCTATGCAGGCAGCTTGACTGATGCACTAGTCCTAACCTGATTTTAGCTCCTTTGATGTGGTCCTTTATAGTGATCAGGGCATCCACAGTCTTGCCAGACCAGAAGCCTAGTATCTCATCCATAGAGATTTCCATTAGAAGGATATGAAAGTCCCAATGAGCCATGAGTGGGTAACCTTTCTCCACAGTGTTGTCTGACCTTCTTATGGTGAATAACTTGGTAACCTATGCTATCATTTTAATAAAAATCACATTAAATAAAATCACATTAAAAATCGCATTTAATAAAAATCACATTAAAGAAAAGAATAGGTCATTGAATGCCAAAATAAGAGCCACTATTTACTGAGTACCTATAATGGTCACACACCCAGGCTGGATTCGCAGCTGCTGGGTTTGTGGTAAAAACCCCTCCTTCGTTAAGTAGGAGAATCATTGCCATGATATCTGCAGCCCCACAATGTAAGTGTCTATCATAATGACGGACTCGGTGATTTATTATGCCTTTTCTGATTTTTCCATGCCGGCATCTTGGGACAACTACCAAATTGCAGGTAGAGGTTGAAATATTCTATCTCCATAGGGCTAACCTTTTATTCCAAGTACACTAGCAGCTGGTAAACATCACAGAACATTGGTACTTCCAGCCCCTTCTCTACCTCCAAAGCCACTTACAGAAATAGCCCAATATCTACATGCTCTTTCAACCAGGTTGAGAGATGGGAGTGGTTCCAGGGGCCACTGTAGTATAATAAAAGCAAAACTGAACCTAAGGAGGGGCCATTGGTTTCAAATGTCATAAAAGTTGGATTGGGATTCCAAAAATAATTTCAGAATATGGCCAAAGCCATCTTCTAGTATGACAACTATCAAAAAAAATGAAAATTAGATTTCATGGTGGATGCCCAAGATAAAAGCTAGTAGAAGAGAAAGGACATGAGAGTTTTCAAACACAATCCATGGTCATTTTACCTTGGCCAGTGGTGTTCTCATCAGTTTCTTTGGCAAAGCCAAGGGCCTTGTCCCCATAGGTGTGGGTCTTCAGGTCCTTCTCTGGAGGGTGAACCAGGAGGACTATTATCTATGGGAGATTTGTACTGAGGTGAAGGTCCTGGGGGCAGGTTGGACTAGGAGGAGACTGGTCTAGGACAGCCTCCAACAACATCACTACGGAAAGACTCCTAATCAGAGTCAAGAGGGGACCAAAGCTTGGTGGCAAGGAGCTAGCCTACATAGGTGTGAGCCAACAGACTCCCAAACCTAGGAACTGGAGGGGGTTGGGATGCTACACATGTGAGGCTGAGGCAAGGTGTTCAGGCCGAGGCTGGAGAGGGAAGGAGTGCCAGAGGATGGCAGTGTTTGGGGCTGGCCGTGGAGTACAGGGGATGGCTTTAAGGGTTAGCATCCAGCCAGCGACCATTCCTATTTTGTAATCGGCTGACTTTCTAACAGACCAGGCAGAAGGCTAGAGCTGAATAGCTGAAAGCTTCCTCTGCTCAAATCAGCAAATTGTCCCTTGAGGAAACAGACCAGGCAACTTGTACAATGAAGAGGCAATTAGGGAAGCGGCCTTCCCCGGAGAGAGTCACAGCCCTGGGGACCTAACCTACACCCCTCCAGCACATACATCTCTGCTCTGCAGAACCAGAGATAAATAACAAAGGCCACTGGGCTTCAGCTCCATTTATTCTTATTCAGAAATAGCACTGCGGAGCTTTCTCAAAGTCAGCAGCATGCTGTAGGCAGCCAATGCTGCAAGATGATTTATGGGACCTGAGAAGAGATATTTCTGGTGACCGCTATTATCCCGACACAGTCAGAGAACACTACAGGACAAGGGAAGAACATAGCATTATTTGGCCATGAACTTAACAAACCCAGGAGGAGGGCAAAGTGGAAGGAAGAACACGTCCAAACAAAGGTTTACTAGGCTAAAGGAAAAGGGACCAAATCCCCCAGGGATGTGAGTGGCATCAGTGAAAATCTGGGAGCCATCACTGGCTCCAGGGAAGAGAGAGAAGGGGGGCCAGGCAAGAACTCCCAGGTACCCATCAGGTACATTAGATGGAGGCCCAGCCCCAGCCCCAGGCATTCACATCTTGAACACATACATCATGGCCCCTCCCTAAGGCATTTACAATAGGTCAGAGAAAACAGACAAAAGTACCAGAGATCCAGGCAAAGAACTTAAAAAGTATGCATCTACCATGTGTCCTAAAGGAATGTTTGTCTCAATGGATGGATCATATCGCACCCAAGACCCATGTGGAGAAAGCTCTGGAAGGAGGTGCTCCAGAAGGGAAGAGCCATATGTGCGCTAAGTCAGATCTCTTTCTGAGAATCACCATTTCTTTGGGGTCACCTGTTGTGATTCCTACTCTCCCAGTTAAAACTTTTTTTGACAAAACCAAGCGAGTCTGTCCCCTCACACTCTGTGTCGTGGCTGGTGAGGCACCCATGCCCACAGCCTAGGCATAAGGGAGGAAGACTAAGTTTGCTATGTTCTAGCACTGGTCTGATGTGCTAACAGTTCCTAATGGGCCAAAATTGGCTTCTATGGCTTTTCAAACTCCCATCTTCACTCACAGACCATAAGCTCCTTGAGGACCAGGACTAGGTATGTGTAACCAAGAAAATGGGCCAGTGCCTGGCTTATAGCAGTGCTCTGTGAAGAAACCACATGATTTTGGTCAGTTATAAGTTGGACTCCTAGATTTTTCTCAAGGCAGACACATAAACCCAGATGACTGGCTTTAAATAGGCAAAACAGCTCTGTCCCACACACAAATTTACTTTCTAGTCGCCGAGTCTTCCATTTTGACCTCATGGTGAGGCATTGAGATATCAATACAGGTTTTCTGGGCTAAGACGTCTTTAATTGAAGACAGCCCTGGTACCATAGGATGAAGGTAAAAACATCATTTTCCCCCAAAATGCTACCAACAGACCTCACTCCCTTGCTGAGGCAGGGGCAGCAAGACTGCAGCTCTCTGCCCCCCACTCAGCCCCTCCCAGCTGCTGGCTCATGAGGGGAGCCAGCATGCTCTTCTCCCAAGCTCCCAGGGCCAGCAGCCTCACCTCCTGGGAACACAGCTTAGGCAAACTCTGTGTTCCTCAAAGGCAGTCGGTAGCCCCCACCTTCCCAAGGGCAGGCCCAGCAGCTCACAGGGCCATCACAGCTCCTGCTTTCTGCAGAGTTTGGTCCGGCTAAGGGCAAGGCCTAGAAAAAGTTCAGACACCACCTGGCCACAGTCCTGGGCCTAGTCAGCCCTCCATCTCTACCTTGGCTTGGCCTTTATGTGCTTGATGAGGTCCTCTAGGGGCCCCTGGCATGTGCCAGAGTGAGGTTCCCATTCCCCTGCCCACCCCACTCCAGCTCCGAGCCCCTGCTGTCCCCAGAGGCAGCTCCATGCAGGACTTTCAGATCTCAGCCAGTCACCTCTCTATGCCTAGAATTTTATTCAGCAATGCCATGGGTTCTAGCTTTGTCTCTAAATCAATGCGTGACCTTGAGCAAGACACTTCCCCTCTCTGGGCCTCAGGTTCCTCAATGGAAACATAAGGGTTTTTGATGAGGTCCTGGTGTCCTCCTATTTTGTGTGTCTCCGGCTGCTGCCATTGGATGAATATTCACTCTCTTTCCTTGCCCGGAGCTGTCTCCATCCCTCCTGCAAAGAAGGACCAACACTGGGAACACTAACTTTTGAATTCTACCAGAGCTAGGAGACATTAAACCAAACCACTCTGCATCGGGAGGACTACGTCCTGAGGCCCTGTTAGCTAGTACACTGTGCCATGTGCTGGGTACCTTCCACACACACCCACCATTTTCCACCCTGTCTCTGCCCAGGAGGCTGACCGATGGGGCACACATCAGGCAGCAACCTTATCCTGACAGTGAGAGGTCAGAGGGGAGAGGGGAGAGACCCTGTGGGGTCCTTCCCCCAGGCACCAAAAGGTCAGCTCCTGTTAAGGGCCCCTTTCAGCTCTATCCGGTTTCAGCTGCCTTGTATTTTCTGCCTTGTCTGACTGGGGTGGGAGGGATCTCTGCTGTTCCCAGCCATGAGGCCTGGTACCACTCCTGCAGCTTCCCCACACCCTGCTCCCACCTCTGTAATTGTCCCTAGGATCAGACTCTCGTCCAATGATCCAGTCTGATGGTGCCACCTGCTTCCTCCCAGGGCCCTGCCATCTGAGCCTGCAGTCGGGGAACTGATGATCCGTATGGAAAGCGGAGAATGGAGAAGTGAGTTCAGAAGTGAACCCAAGAAAGTCCCAACTCACACTTTCACCTCCATTAGACTCGAATAATACAAACCACAGATGAAAGAAAGAGACCATTGTGGTATTTTTACATATCTTCAACAAGGAATCGTTGGCCCTGTATCATTAATTTCCATTTACCAAACTTTGTTCCCTAAAACTTTTTCTGGGTCATCCTCCTCTGCTGTTTTCAGTGACACACACATAGTTCATTTTGCTTTGCTGCGGACGGTGTGCACACGGAGCAGCCTTCTGCCCTGGGTCTGGAGTTGCAGTTAAAGGGTCACTCGTGGGTTGTCTAATTGCGGAGCTGGTGGTTCCTGGAGCCTGTCTAAGTCTCGCTCCAGAAACACAGGGGTTCTCAGTGACTGTGTCCCAGGCAAAGGCCCAACTGACCCTTATTTAGCTGGGATGTCTGCTGTCGCTGAGAAGGTATCTATTGAGCCCTCCCCAGTATACCCAGGAGTTGTGCAGTGGGCACTCTCCTCAGCAGCTTCTGGCCAGGACGGTTGGAAACGGCAGAGCCCTCCAGTTAGCTCGTGCTATTCCTCCCACCCCCTCTCCCCAGAAGCCTGCCTGTGATGGGGGGTTTGGACTATTTTTTGGTTTCAATTTCCTTCATCTCTCCCAAGGTCATGTTGCCAAAACCTCTTCACCTACTCTGTCTCTTGCCTTATTCCCTTTTCTTGGTCCCAACTTCAGGTTCCTTCTTTTCCTTTTTTTCTTGCTATCTAGCCCCAGGGGTGACTTGAATATACTAAAAGTAAAGTCCCTGAAACAGAGGGAAAGGCTTAGAGAAATAAACGCTGGCTTCACTGAATTTCACAGAAGACACGTTTTTGTCTTTCTTTTTAGTCTCTGCTGAATCAAGCACGGCTCTGGGTTCCCACAGGGAACTCAATCCCTTCTAATTGAGACACTGAGGCAGAGGGTGGCCAACCACCCTGGTTTTCTCAGAGGGGTCCCAGTTTGGTATGGAAAACCCTGCATGCCCAGGTATATACCGGGAGGGCTGCTGGCCCTTGTCTAGCCGACCTCTGACCCCCTCGGCCTGGAAGCGCGGTGCATCTCACACATTTGGGCAGTCTTAGATCAGGTTCTCAAAGAACTTAGATCAGTTCTTGAGGAAGTGGTTGAACTGAGCGCGAGCTCTTGAGGAACCCCTGTAAGGGAGGAGAGAAGCAGGTAAGGGCAAGGAAAGGAGCAGGGCAAAGCTATGAGCTCAGCTGATGCCAAGCTTTCCATAGGGAGTGCAGCTAGCATCTCAGGCTTATCCCATCTTGGAGCGGTGTGGGTTTTTAAACCCATATCAATCAGATGCTAGTTCCGGGCCATCCCTGCAGGAGGGGGCCTATGTCCTGGGCATTTCTGGGCAAGGCAGCTCTCACCACAGAAGATGATTCCATGGAGTGGGGTACAGCCCTGAGCTGCCAGACTCTGACATGCACAGCCCCTGGGGGACAGGTGGACTAGCCAGTGAAAGGAAGCTGGGTGGGACACCCCTGAGTGTCTATAACATTCAGACTCCCCCAGTAATTGTGGAGCCAAGGGAATGACCCCAATCCCTGTTGCCAGTCAGTCTGCAGCTTCCTTCCCACTTCCTGAAGCACATCACGACCTTACAAGTGTGAATCTACCCCAGTTTTCCATTTTGCCTTCTTAGAACTGCCCTGAGACCCTTCTTGGCTAAGGCCTGACCCCTGCTAGAATTTGCCAGTCTTCCCCAGACACTGCACCTTGCCCTTATTCTCCCACAGCTGCCTGGATTGGGTTTTTAAACCACCGAATACAGAGAACTCTGACCCCTGCCCCAGCTTGAGTAAATGTACACAAACCCAAGTCACAGCTTCCGGCAGGAACTCTGTCTGTCAGGTGGCCCTACTGGACAAAAACACGGAGAGAATGCAGCCCCAGGTCTCGAGGCGCTTCGGGCTCTGCCTGTGGGTGGCAGGCACACCTCAGAGGGCATGTCTAACCCTGGTCTGGCTTGACATGGCTGGGGGTCTCAGTCTGCCGCAGAGGGCCCAGCATGCCCGGCCACTTGACCTGCAGAGATCTCGACAGAGTCAGTAAAGTGTCCAAAAGTCAGGCTTTTGGAAATGCACTTTTTAAAAGTATCCAAAAACCTGTGCCTCATGAACCTCGTGATAGACGCTACGGATGCTTCACTGATATCCTTGGCACCTCATCCTTTCAAAGCGCCCCTCTCCCCGCCACCACAACTTATTTCCAGAACATTTGCCCTAGGGCTTTATTCAAAGCCACAGGAGACTGCCCTTCCCCAGCAGGGGTCGGTCTGGAGCGCTAGAAATGGACACTCCCTGAGAGCAGCCCTGAACCAATGACTGAAGGGAGCTGGGGCATAAATACCCAAGCTCCCTCACCTCTCAGGTGTGATCGTTCTGACACATGTATTTTATGTCATTTAGCAGAGTTTCCCTGTAGGTTCAAGCTCTACCTGCCCACAGGGGTGCCTGACTTGATAACATACTCTTACTGGCTGTTTCCCTACCTTGTCTTAACTCTCCACCCTACTGGTCTACCTTGAACTTCCTAGATAGACCACTTACTCTTGGGTCCATGTCTCAGGGTCTGTTTCTGGGGGAATAAACCCCTTCAAGACAAAGCCAGAGAGGCCAGAGCTAGACCTGCCACACGGCTTAGGCCCTCTACAGGATGCCACTATGTCCCTGAGCCCGGTGGTCAGGATCCCTGTGGGAGCTCTTTCCACACCAGACCCTCCTGTCCCGAGCAGCCCTGGAGAAGGAGGCAGCAGCCTGATCAAACTTCCTTCCAGAGTTCCCACACCACGTTAGGACTCAGAGACACTCTACCTTCTCTAGAGGCCATTTGATCCTGGGAGGCAAGTCTAATCAGGGATTTGATGATCCTAGAGAGGATTCTTTGTGCGTGTTCATTACTCTCAGGTTCCCTCAGGCCCCTAAACACCATTACACTGCAATTTCAGGTTTATATAATTTGGTGCTTAATGAACCTTACTACTGGCCCAGATCAACTCAAGTGCCTTGCTGAGATGTCAGCCCTATGCTGGAACCACCCCTTCCCAGGATGCCCCACATGGGTTGTGTGACAGCACCCAGGGCTCAGCATGGGAGCAACGCAGTGCAGGGCTTGTCCAGGGAGGAAGACTACTCCAGAGGTCCAGGCCCTGGTCTTTGAAGCCTTACTGGGTAGGCCAAGTATTCTGCCAATCATTAAGGGAATGATCGGGGGAGCTGGCTCGACCATCAAGCCAGGTTGGCTGGTCTTGACCCCATAAACACAATCCCTGCTCAGCAGTGCCTATGTGTTCCAGTAGCTGCTTGACATCTCCTCTTAGACATCTCACAAGCCTCTCACCTCCATCACAGCCAAAACTTCACTCTGTTCTAACTCCCGAAACCTGTTCTTCCCTCAACTCTGTCCCTCCCATCTCAGTAAATGGCACTGTCACTCACCCCATTGCTCAAGCCAGACACCGGGGTTTCATCTCCAGTCCTTTCCTTTTCTTTCTCCTACATCCAATCACCAGCAAACCCAAATGGATCTCAGATCCAGCTGCCCCTCACACTCCACACCACGATCACTTCTTGCCTGAGATATGGCCATAGTCTCCCAAATGATTTCCTTGCTTCCGCACTCACCTATATCCAGACTATTCACTACAGACCAGCCAGAGAGGTCCTCCAGAAAGGACAGTCATATCACACCTCACCCCATTTAAAATTCCCCAATGTTGCCCACTGCACTCAGAGTAGTATTTTCCAAGGTCCTATGTGATGAGGCCCCTGCCTAATTCCTCAACATTAACTCGTCCTCCCCCTTCCTTGCCACCTTCCAGAAACACTGGCCTCCTTTTGACTCTGAGAACAACACATCAGGCTCTCTCCCACCTCAGGGTCTTTGCCTGAGCTGTTCCCTCTGCCTGGAACACTTTTCCATGGCTCTTCATGCAGCTGACTCCTTTTCATCCTTCAGGGCACAGGTGAGAGGCATCTCTAACCATCTCACCAGGAGCAAGGCCCTTCCACATTTCATTTATTTCATATCACCCTATTTATGTATCTTATGGCTTTTATCACACTGTAATCATTTGATTTGTTTCTTGTCTGTCTTTCCCACCAGACTGTGAGCTCCGTGAGGGCAGGGACCATGCCAGCCGTGTATTCCCAGTGGTCAGCACAGCGGCCAACATACCAGAGGTCACTGTATTCATATTCTGTTGCTACATAACAAAGTACCACAAACTTAGCAGCTTTAACACCGACTTATCAGCTCACAGTTTCCGTCGGTTATAAATCCAGGTTTGGCATGGCTGGATTCTCTGCTCAGGGTTTCACTGGGCTCAAATCAAGGTGTCAGCTGGCACCATAGCTCTTACCTGGGCCTCGGGGCACTCTTCTCGCCTTACTGGTTGTTGGCACAATTCACTTCCTTCGGTATGGGACTGAAGTCCCCGTTTTCCTGGCAGCTGTCAGCTGGGACTGCTCTCTGCAAGGAGAGGTCACCTGTAGTTCTCGGCCCTGTGGCCCCCATGGGCCAGTCACAGCATGGATGCTTGATTCGTTTCAGGCCTCCAACAGCACATCTCTGAGACTCCCCTTTCTGCAACCAGCCTGCAGAAGCTTCGCTCTTAAAAGGCTTGTGTGATTACGTCAGGCCCAGTTGACTGGAGACCTGAATTACATCAGTTAAGACTCGGGGCGCCTGGGTGGCCCAGTCAGTTAAGCAGCTGCCTCCGGCTCAGGTCATGATCACAGAGTCCCGGGATTGAGTCCCAAATCAGGCTCCCTGCTCAGTGGGGAGCCTGCTTCTCCCTTTCTCTCTGCCTGCTGCTCTGGTTACTCGTGCTCTCTATCTCTCTGTTAAATAAATAAATAATCTTTATATCAGTAAAGACTCTTAATAGCGGGAGGCGGGTTAGTGTTTAACCGAATAACTGGAAGAAGCGAGTATGCACCAGGGGCCAGGAGGCTTGGGGTACCATCTGGGAATTCTGCCAACACTGGGATCAATACATATTTGCTGAATGAAAAAAAATGGACCTCCTTCTGGCCACCTATTTGTATAAGTGGCTTATCCAAGCCTACGTGATTCCATCTCTAGAATATAGCAGGCAGTTAAAAAAAAAAAAAAAGCTTACTGGGCAATATAAGAAAAGAAAACATAGACACATTTGAATTGCGAAATGTGGATTCAAGCCCAGCTCTGTCACCATCTTGCAGTGAGAACTCTGGTGATTCACTATTGCTTCTGACCCCCAAATCCTTCATCTCCCAAATGGACATAAAATAGCTATGTCATAAAATGAAAAAAATTAGACCCATTCAACCATCCACCTCCTGAGTCATCCACCTACCCATGCATCTGTCTATCCATCCCTCCATCCAACCAACCATCCATCCATCCATCCATCCAACCAGCCAGCCAGCCAGCCATCCAACCATCCAACCATCCATCCGTCCAACCATCCATCCATCCATCCATCCAACCATCCAACCATCCATCTGTCCAACCATCCATCCATCCACCTACCCATCCATCTATCCACCATTTATCCATCTACCCATCTACACACCTACCTATCCATAGCTTTTCCTCTCTGTACCATTCTCTCTGCGTCTCCTTCCTTCCTTCCGTCTCCCATAGATGCACCTGGCGTAATACAGGAGCCCAGCTGGAAAGCGGAAGGATGGGACGTGATTTTCCTGCCATGCAGAATTGGGGAGTTTGGTGAGCAGTGACCTCATCTGCAGACGGACTGAGGTGCTGTGGGAATGTCAAGTATGCAGGTCTAGAGGGGAGTCGTTGAACACCTAAGACTATGGAAATTCACTCCAGAAAGATTAAACAACAACCTTGAATGTTCTTTTCAGAGGAAATACAATCACTTTAGGCAATACCTCAGCCTCATGCCTGAGCAGCCCTGGTCAGGAACACTCAGCAAACAACTTTGTTTTCTTTGATTCTCTGCATTAGTTCTCATGTTTAAGCCAAATGAAATTTGACAACACAGACAAGCTTGCAGACACACCGAGTCCATGGGACTTAGCTAGAAACCTCTTTCAATGTGGGGGAAAATATTCCCTTTTTCAATGTAAGCACCTCAGGGTGCTTACACCTCAGGGAAGATAGGAGAAGTCGGTGCTGCCACTGGGCGGCCTGGCATTAAAATCTGCCTTGCATTGCTGGCATTTTCTGTCACATCAGTGAATGTCAATTGGTGACAAGTTAATTCCTTCCCACTGTCTGGGTAGGGAAACCTCTCTCCACCTCCTGATCTCATCAGCAGGATTCTTCGATCAATTCCCCTCTGAGACCCAGGTCAGGCCACTCTGCCAAGGCATCCTAGAAGCCTGGCCTTCACATTAACCCTGCGGGAGATACTCTTTTTAATTTCCATTTGGCTCAGAACCCATGTAAATGCTGAGCCCTGATCTAATTTCTAATTCATTTCTGTCACCCCATCAAATTTACTGGGTGAAAAAGGGTTTAAGGATTTGGGTTTGTGAAGTTCCAATTCATACTTCTTTCCCCAGATGAGAGACACATGAGGCCTAGGGTTTTGTCCCTGGGTCTTATTTGGCTTTGAAATGCTGTGGTTAGGGGACGTCTAGGTGGCTCAGTCGTTAAGCGTCTGCCTTCGGCTCAGGTCATGATCTCAGGGTCCTGGGATGGAGACTTGTGTTGGGCTCCCTGCTGGATGGGGAGCCTGCTTCTCCCTCTGCCCCTCCCCCTGCTTGTGTTCCCTCTCTCTGTCAAATAAATAAATAAATAAATAAATAAAATCTTAAAGAAAGAAAGAAAGAAAGAAAGATATGCTGTGGTTATCCACTCCTAGATGGCAACCGCCACATTTTCAGCTCCAAGGACCACAAGCACACTCCACAACCCACCCTCAGGCTGCAGGTCACAGAAGGCACAGGAAATGGAGGCATCTTGGGGAAAAGAATTCGGCAAGCCAGGGTCAGTACTGGTGAGCTGCGGCACATCCAAATCACAGCCATCCCCAGCTTCCCTCCAGACCTCTTCCCCACCTCCTGCTCCTGAGGGAGGTCCTGCTGAGATGAGCCCCACCCAAGGCACATGAGGCTCTGAGAGACTCCCACACTCTCTGCTTCCTCTGACACCTTCCTGAGCCCCGGGCACTCCCCTCCCCCACCCCAGGCCTGGTCCAGGGCGCCAGATGCAAGCTGCCAGCTCTCAGGATTCTGGGATGTCACACGAACGGCATCCAAGTCTACAACCTGGGGACAAAATCCGTACCTCGATTGCATGACCCTGTACTTTTCTACAAGGCTGATCAGCCCCAAAGGCGCCTCCCTAAATCACTGGGACTAAAACAAGGGGCCTGCCTAAATCTCTGGGACTAAAACTGTATGCATGGCTCATGCCTTATAAAGTTCCCAAACAGCACACAGTGAAGGGAGCTGCATGAAGGAGAGGCGAGTTCAGTGTCTCCCGACTGGCTGCTTTCTGAGAAGTGGGAAAGCAGCAAGCGCAAGAGGGAGACGTTTGCACCAAGCATGGCTGAGACACATGGCATCTCCGAAGGAGCTTCTCTGTCTCAGTCTGGGAAGCAATATGACAGAGGCTGCCAGACATGAAGACCAGGACTGTACCTGGCCTGCCCGTGTGGCTCTTCCAGCCCACCAAACAGAAAAGTGTGATCTTGGCCAGTCTTGCACAATAGGAATAGGCTGCGGCCTGGTGGCTGCCCCTTTTGGCTGAACTCAGGCTCATTCTCTTGGTCACCACAGTGCTACCAGCCCCATTGCTTCACCTCTGCCATTCACCTCATCTCTTGAGCCTCAGTAGATAACCTGAGTCCAGGACCCCTGAATATGGTGACAAGGCTAAGGGTTCAGCCTCCACAGCCAGATCAAATTGGGTTCAAATGCTGGCTCTGCTGTTCCCAGGTGCATAACTGGTAACTTCTCGGAGCCCCGGTGTTGTCGTCTATGAAGTGACCATACGAGTAATAGTACCCAGCTCCTGTGGCTGTCCAGAGGCCAATGTGTGTGAAATAACACATCAAGATGCTTAGAAAAAAGGAAGGCTCTTGTTAGTATTCACTTAGGCTAATATTATACCAACCCGGGGGCAGGTATATATGCACAGGGAAGACATTCTGATGACAGAAGTCCTAAACAGCTCTGTGCTCAGCCACATGCTGTCCGAGGAAGGGGGATGCTGGCTTTGTGACGTCACAAACTCACTATTCCAATGTCTCACTCTCTGTTTGCATTCAATCATCAGGTTCACCAAGTCCACAAGGCACCCTTCTGGGGTGAGGCCTCATGCGGAAGAGAGAAGAAGGAATCAAAGAAGTCTCCATTTAGGGCTGAGTTACCGGGGAGTCTGTGTCCTCATCTGTGAGATGAAGAGAGGTATTGAAAAAATTAAGATAGTGTGTAAAAGTGTGTATTACAGTGCCTGGAACACAACAGGTGCCCAATAAGTGATCCTTTTGACTCCTTCCCTAAAGTCTAATCAGAAAGACACAAGAACAGAGGCAGGTTCTGTCTTTTCCTTTACCTTTGCATCTATATCCAAATCCCATTCAGTCTCTGAGGCCCCATTCAAATGCCAGCTCTTCCAGGAAGTCCTTCCAGGATGATTGAGACCTCTCTCTGGGCTCTGCCAATGCTCTCTTTTCACCATGGCTGGTGGCCCTGACCAGCCCACTGTGGGTAATGGCTCTTAGCTTCTGGTTTATCATCTGCACTGCGCTGTGAGCTCTCTGGAAACTAACTGTTTCCATCCATCCTTGTGTCTTAGGTGCAGCATGTGCTCCCTGACACTTGAGAACACACTCTGTGAACGTCTGGTAGATGAAGGAGCACAGTGAGCGAAGCCCCAGGGCAGGGTTGCTTGCTGGCCCTGCCATCAACTAGGTGCGTGTCTCTGGGAAACTCACGGAAGCTCTCTGGATCTGTTTCCCCTTCAGGAAGTGAGGAGATGGGGCTGGATTTTAGGGTTGCTGCTTCAAGTTGTCCGATGTCCCCTAAGAGAGGCTCATCTGGGTGGGAGAGGGACCCACAAACTGAACTAGGTTACCCACCCTATTCGTAGGTCAGGTGCTGAGCAGAGAACTACCTAAGCCGGGTGGGGGGGGGGGCACTGGAAGTCACAGGATGGGGACCTGGGGTGAGAAGACAGAGCGAACCGCATGTTTTGTTACCCCAGGCCTTGCTCTTCTTGGTTAGATTAAGGTCAATGTCCTACGCCAGCAGCACAGGAGTCAAAGGTCAGCCTTGGGGCCATCTAGTGGTGGTTCCCTTAGTGGTGGTTCACATGAATGAAGCCTTCCTGCTCCCTGATCTGACAAACCTGGGCTTCCTTTCTATTCAAGAGCTTCTCTCCCTAAAATTCTACGTCCATTTTAAAAGCTCAAGACATGAGTTTCTAAAAACAACCAGAAATGAGGCATCTCATTTCCACCTCTGTGTCCAAGGAGGGCTGTAGAGTCTATGTACTTGACTAAAGCTGGTCAGAGGCAGGAACCACATCTGCTTCACCACCACCTGCCCAGCGAGGAGTCTGGAACCCTGCTTCTCGGTTTGTTGAATGAATGCGTGTGAATGGCTGGAGGAGCACGAGAGGCCTAAGTCCCTATGGGCAGAGAGGTGAGGCAATCTCTGAAAAAAAAAGTCAATGGAGTTGTTCTGCACTTTAGGGCCCCAGAGAGCAGATTAGGGCCCTGGTTACAAAAAAACAAAACAAAACGAAACAAAAACAACTCTGCTCTCCCTACCACTGCCACAATACGAGCAGATTTTTATTGATGCATAATAGAGATGGGTCCACACCTCCTGCTGGACCTTCAGGCCCCCGTCACTTGTCCTGGCTTCTGCCACCCCTAACAATGTCTCCTGTACAACCTTCCACTGTGCCATGAAACCGTGGCAGGGCCAGTCCCCTGGGAACCCTGAACACTAACATGCAGGCCCGGCCTGGGTGGCTGCTGGGGTGGCTGCTTGTCCACGTGCTCCCCTTTTTGCTGAGCCCTCCCACCCCGGAGTCACTGGAGGACACCTGGGGAAGGGGCGGTGTGGTTTGGGGCAGCCTTTCAGAAAATCAATGCCAACAGAAGGCACTCCGTACTCCAAAGATTTAGTATCAGCAGGACATACTTGATTGTTGGGTTTCAGGCAGTGTTAACTATGCGGGCAAGCGGAGGGAGGATGTCAGCTTGGTGGCAGCCCCCGGCATGCATGGCGTTCCCACCGTCAGCACCAGTGCAAGCCGCTGAGCAGGGCAGACTGATGGCCAAGAACGGCCAAGGAGCCATCTCCTGCCGGCTGCACTGCGGCTGGGGGAGTGTGACTCTGGCCTCTTCCAGGGACAGCTGGACTCCCAGCTGCAGCAGCAGGGCCCCTCACCTGAGGGCAGGAGGGACGTCTTCTGCTTTCCTCCCATACTTGCTCAACGCTCTAGCTCCAGGAATTTCCCCTCGACAGATGGTCACACAGCTGACCGCTGGAAGAAGGCCTTTTTGTATTTGGTTCCTGCTGGCTTTGCTAATCAAATACTAGTCATCTTGGCGAGGCTTTAAAGCCAAATGGTCCAAAGTCTTTCTGCTGCTGACTCCTTACAGGGAGCTCATGAGCTAAGGAGGGCAGGCCCTTTGCCCTCCTGGGGGCCCTTTTGGTTGTCAGGGAAGCATCCTGGGGAGTTTCTGATTCCCTGAATCAGTTGTCTGCATCAGTAAAACGGCTCAGGATAAGTGATGTGCTACCCATCCCATTGCCAGGTTCAGGCAGGCTCTGCTGTGTGGCTTGCTGGGACCTCGACAGAGTGGTTGGTGAGGACAGAGAAGAGGCTGGCAATGCACAGGACCGGACTTGGAGAAATAGACCGAGCTCTGGGGCTGGTTCACCAAGAGGCAGTGTCACCAGGGGCTGGGCACATCCAAGCCTCACTAACTAAGGATTCTCACTTCAGTGGGAGGTCTCAGCCCTGAGAATATGGGAAGGCAGGTGGGTCAGACTGGGGAACAGGGCCCCCGCCAGGTAGTACGGGGAGCAGGGGCAAGCCTCTCAAATAGGAGGGTTGGCCAGGGCTGCATGGGGAGCCAGAGCCCAGCCCAGGGGGTTGTAAGGACTTAAGGGCTCCATTCCAGGAGGGAACAGCAGACTGGAAGAGAACGGAGGCCGAGTGTAGGACCAACTCTGAGAAGGTTGAGGAAGGCTGGCGTAGGGAGGGCAGCAGGTGCAGGGAACACACCCCAGGTTACAGCAGCTCTGTTAAAGCCGGGCTGCCCGCCATGGGAAGAACAAACTGCTGTTTTTCACTGCAGAGGTCAGCACGGGCTGGGCTATATTAGCACATGGCACCTTGATGCCTTGATGCATGTTCTAGAAAAGTACTCCCCTCTGGACTCCCAATTAGGAAAAGGCATTTCCAACACACTCAAAGCAGGATGAGGAGCTGAGCCGACAGAGATCATGGGCTAGATTACATTCCCCCATTTCTCCTCATCTGGCTGCCTGGAGAAGGGCAAAACTGTGGAACGACATGCGGAAGCTCTGAAGAGGATGGTTCAGAAACAGACGCGACTGAGTCTGTCAGAAACATTCATCGGATTCCTTTCCACCACTGTGATCACAGGCCGAAGCACTTCCCCGTCCTCAGATCGGGGCTGGAGTCAGGGAGGGGTGGGCATTGGCTCTCCAGAGCGGCCAGGAACTTAAAGGTCACAGGGTTTCCTTGGGAGAGTGCTGGTCAACCCTGGAGCACGTGATCTGTAGCCCAGCCAAGAGTAACCCTCAGGCAGGTGACGGACAGTGTGGCAGAGGGAGGCAGCCCCTGCAGTATGGGCAAAGTTGAGAGCCTCCAGGACTCCTGCAGATTTCAGTGCTAGGCTGCTCCCATGTCGAGGCTGCTCGGTACCCACTGCCAGGCTTATGGATGGGCTGTTCTACTCATGGTCAAAGGCATTGGGGTAGGTGGTGAGGAGAAGCCTTCAGCTGAGTGGGCTGGCAGCCCATGTGCCTGGCTGTATAAACACCTTTAAGCTGCCTGAGCCTTGGCTGTAATTAGATTAGCTATATGGGATGCTTTAAGCTCCATAAAGCACAATACTGTTGGACCATTCTTTTCCTCTGCCTTTTTTTTTTTTTAATTTTTGCAATTATTCCAGCTGCATGCAAAGCTGTTGGTATTTTTACAGCTTGGAATGAGTATCTCTTGTGTAGGACAGCATCTTTGAAACATTAAACAACAATTAGGCAGCCTCTGGGCCAACAGATGATGGGGTCTTTGCAGGGGGTGGCGGGGGACCCAGCAGCTGGCGGCAAGCAATCTGGGAATTCTGATTCTACTTCACCATTACTCTGTGATTATCTTACCAACAATGAAAAATAACAATGACTCACAGTTGTGCAATTAGTTGTCATTCACCAGGATTGTGAAGGTGGCTCTAGGTAGTGGTGGTTGGGGTCTAACCACAATCACTGCTCACACAAGCCCAGTGCGATGGGCTGAATCTGTGTGCGCCCCACACCCCTAGACCCATATGGTCACGTTCTAATCCCCAACATCATAGTATTTGGAGGTGGGGCCTTTGTGAGGTGACTGGGGTCAGAGGAGGTCATGAGGGTAGGGCCCCATGGTGGCCTTAGTGCCCCTTATAAGAAGAGCACAAGACACCAGAGCTTGCATTCTCTTTGCACACACATGTAATGGGGAAGAGCCACGCGAGGCCAAGCAAGGAGGCAGCCATCTCTAAGCCAGGAAGGAGGCTCTCGTCAGACCCTGAATCTGCCAGCACCTTGATCCTGAACTTCCCAGCCTCCAGAACATGGGAACTGAATGCTGTTCCAGCCACCTAGTCTATGGTATTTTGTTATAACAGCCCAAATGGAGTAAGACACCAAATTCATTCATGCTTGCACACATCGCTTAGCACACTTACAGCACATCAATGCACACTCACCAGTTCACAGCCACTCACTCCCACGTACTCAACGTGCACACATGTGCACATGCACGTACACACACACCAAACACACCCCAACTCCATCCTATTGCAAAGGAAATAGGAAGCTGTCCCTCTCACAAGATGACCTGGGCATGGCTGCCCTTTGTTTTCCTCTCAGTGCTGACACAAGCCTAGCGGCATCCATACAACACACCTCTCCTTCTTACTGAGCCCTGGGCAAAGCTCCAGCTGAGGAGACAGCCATACCCTTCTCTTAGGTTCCTTCTTTGCCTCCTTCTCTGCTGGCCTGTTGCCCAATACCATCCCTTCTCCAAAGAATGAGTACAAAATTCCAGTAAGTCTTTTTAAAGTCAGAAACCCAGGTGCCCTGGAGGCAGGCTTGTTTAGTGGTCAAGGGTATTAGCTCTGAAGGCAGATGGCCTGGGTTCCAATCCCACGTCTGTGTGACTTTGGACATGTTCCTTAACCCCTCTGTGCCTGTTTCCTTGTTATATAAAATGACATTGATAATGATTCTTACCATTATCATAGAGCACTGACTCATTTATAAAAAATGCTTAGAAGAGGCTTGAGCACATGGGAAGTATTCACTGTGCTGGGGCTGCCCGACTAGGACTCTGTCTACCCCAAGCACTGGGAGCTACTCTGGTCAGAGGACCAGGCCTGCAGAAGTGGGGGTCAAAGCACAGCACCGGGCAGAGGCAGCCCACTGAATGGTGTTCTAGCCAGGGGCCTGAAACATAGCTGGAGGAAGCCCTCATGGCCACACTTGCCAGCTGTCCTGCCCTGAAGTAGATCCAGGACCTGTACCTAAGGGAGTCTGGGGGAGGCTAACCTATAGATTTGATCCACCCTCTCCAAGAAGTAACGGGGTGGGCCGGCTGTCAGGGGGAAAACTAGACAGGAAGGATCCTATGTCCAGAGCTGAGCATAGGACCTGCTTTCTGGTGCTCCTGGTACCAGTTCCGATGCTGTTTCCTCCTCACTTGGGGGCCTTACTCTCCATGATGGCCTTTCTCTCCAAGAGTGGGTCCTTAGGAGGAGGACTTCTGATTAGAAGGCTGTCCAGAGTTCCAGAGTTTATTTCTCAATTAAACTGTCTCACTTTTCTTAAACAAACAAACAAACAAACAAAAATCCCTAGACTCCCAGCAGTGTGGTGAGCAGAGAGATGTGAGTTCCACAGCCAGGGGACCTGGGCTTGAATCCCTATCCCACCATGTCCCAGCTATGACCTTGGGCCCTGGTCACTTTTTATTTTCAGCTCAGTGACACTTAGCATCTTCATCTATGAAACAGAGATGGGAACCCCATCTATTTCCCTAAGGGATTGTAAGCGTTCTTTTTGACCAGTTTTATTGAGGGACTACTATGTGCTAAACACCGGGCTAGGTGGTGGGACGCTGAGATGACCAGCACCATGGCTCTCTCACACGGGTCACCTTGAATAATCTGGGCTAAATGGTTTACTATAATTTAGCGAGTAGATAACCTGTAAAAATGGTGTGTGAGGGAGAAAGCCAGAGCATGTGGGAGCGCTTCAGGTGAATTTCCTGATCTGGCTGGCAGGTGGAGTACAGAGTGACAGAAGGGCTTTCTGGAAGCAATACCACCAGAATGGAACCTGAGGCTTGAATCTGGCAAAGGGGGTGGGGGGTGGGAGGACAGTCATTCATTGCTAAGCAGAGCAAATGGCCTGGAGTCACCATCACCAAAACTAGGGTACTTGGCCATGGGCTGCCATGTCCCTACAGAGGGCAGATAGCGGAAAGAATGAACACGAGGTGGCACAGGGACAGGAGAGAGCCCTGGTGGGAGTCAGAGGACCTGAGGTCCTATCTAAGCTCTGCCACTCACACGCTGTGGGGCCCTGGCAAGTCTCTGTCCTGCCTAGATCCTCAGTTTCCTCCCGAGAGCCAGATGGGGTTTGATTGTCTGTCTGCCTCTCACTGTGGTGGGGGAGGGTTAACCCCATTTGCTCTGTCTCTAGAGGCTGCCTGGCTCTATTCCCTATTCTGCCAACATTTGTCAAAGGTTTCAAGCAAACGTGACCAGTGGGAAGGCTGGATCCATAAGCAAAGGTATCATCACCAAGAAGAGAGACCACCCAGCTTCGAGTGTATGAGGTGCTGGGAACTGGCCATTCCCTTGTCAGAAGGCAGCAGAAGAGGACAAGCGTCAGGCTGGGGTTAACCACTGGGCAAGTCACTGCCATCTAAGAGCAGACTGAAATCTCCAGGGAATGAGATTCTTTTTTTTTTTTCTTTTTAAGATTTTATTTATTTATTTGACAGAGAGATCACAAGTAGGCAGAGGCAGGCAGAGAGAGAGGGAGGAAGCAGGCTCCCCGCTGAGCAGAGAGCCCGATGTGGGGCTTGATCCCAGAACCCTGAGATCATGACCTGAGCTGAAGGCAGAGGCTTAACCCACTGAGCCACCCAGGTGCCCCAAGAGTATATGATTTTTAAGTTTATCAAAAGAGCACATGAATTAACACAAGGAAGCACAGAAGCCAATGGGGCACCCTGGGTGGCACAGTCAGTCTGAGTGCCCAACTCTTGGTTTCCCTTCAGGTCACGATCTCAGGGTCATGGGATCTCGCCCCTGGTCAGGCTCTGTGCTCAGCGGGGAGTCTGCTTAAGACTCTCTCTCTTTCCCTCTGCCCCTCCCACTTACTTTTTCTCTTTCTCTCTAAAATAAATAAATCTTAAAAAAATACAGAAATTGGATATAGCAAAGGAAATTTTTTTGGAAGTGGAGGTGGCTGGACTGTGGGATGTGGTAGTTCTGGCACAGCTGGTGAGGGAACCTGGAAGAGCTCATGATCAGTGAACACCTGCTCGGTGCCACTGAATGTGCTCACCGTGGGGGCTGAAGGCCGTTAGAAAACCTGTTGAGAGAGGGAATGAATGAATGAATGAATGAATAAGTGATTGCCAAGAATCGAAGACAGGGATGATTCTATCAGTGGCAAATGGTGGTGCTTCCCTCACTCTGGAAGTCCATAAAGGAAAAATCATTCAGTCCCAGCTAAAGACACTGGCCCACTGGGATTCACCGAGAGTATGGTAATTAAAACCAGGAGGCTCAGAGCTGTGTTCCCGCAATTTCTGGAGATAACAAGGAGGAGGATCCAGCAAGGGGAAATACTGTCTCAGAGTCCCAGGGCAGGCAGGGCTGGCTGCCACTGTCAGGTATGCCTGTAGAGGTCAGGTAACATTGAAGGGAGGAGGCTTGGGGTCAGCCATCTGCCTCTGTGCACATGACCTGAGTTCGGGCCACATTGGGGTAACAGCACAAGAACCTCCCCCTCCAGGTCTGCACTCTGCCCGCCACTCACATCATCTCCCTGGGTTGCAGCAGGGAGGTCCCGAGGGCCCCACCCAGGGAAGACACGCTCCACCCAGCAGCGACTCCTCCTGATGCTTGCTCTGGGGGAGCTTAAGTGCCTATTGCCCCAAGCTCCTCAGTTTCAGTGGAGATGGGAGACAATAATTAGGGCAGGGATTCCAGAGGATGTCCCACTGCATGAGAATGCTCTGGAAAGCTTATTAAAATGCAGATTCCAACCCTTGCTGCAGACCTACAGAATCAAATTTCATTCATTCATTGAATCAACCTTACACACCTACAAAAACCAGGCACTATTCTAAGTACTGGAGATACAGCAATGAACAAAACAGAAGTCCCTGCCTTCATGGAACTTACATACTGGTGGAGAGAAAATGTACAGTCACCAAGTGAGGACAGTAGATCAGATGGTAATAGGTGCTGTGGGAGAAAAGAAACAAGGAAGGGATGAGGAGTGACAGGGGTCAGGACTGCCATTTCGAACAGGGTGCCATTTGAAATATTTGACCAAAGGCCTCAAGAGGTAAAAGAGCAAGTTGTGCAGATAGCAGGGGTAGGAGCATTCCAAGTGAAGGAAGCAGCAAGTGCAAATGTCCTGAGGTAAGAATGTGCCTGAATGAATCTCTGTATTTCTTGATCAAGCTCAAACACTACAGTTTGAGACCACTTCAGCAGAATAACAGCATCCTACCCAGAAGCCAGCCCCTGAAAAATGGAGCTTGTTGTGGAAATTGCTAAAAAGGCAGAGAACAAGGACTCAGACTCCCTTGGCTTCTGAGGGAGAAAGCTAAAGATCTCAAGGGGCTGCTTGGATGAAGAAAGTGGTCATTGCGGGCCCTTTCCTGCACGTGTGGATACACAGGCCCAATCCCAAAACGAAAATGTCTGCAGAGAAGGAGTTTGGGAGAGACAAGGCATGAGCACACATAGAGAGTGTGACATCGCCTGGGAAGACATTCTGAAAGCTTTGCTTTGAGTTTTAAACACAGACGTCCCTTCTGTCACGCCTTATCTCCTTCAAACCTCCAAACAATCCCTGAGGTAGGAATTCCACAACCCAGTTTCAGAGATAAGGGAAATAGTGTTCACGGAGGTTAAGAGCACATAGCCAGGAAGAAGGTAGAAAGAGCTGGAACTGAAAAGCTGGCCAAAGGCCAAATTCTGTGCTTCTGCACTCTTCCCACCAGAGCACATTGTCTTGGGAAGGAGAGAAAAGCAAGTCTTTAAGCAATGGCCACACATCAGTTGTAATTATTATTAGTCATTGTTGTTGTTACTGTCACTGAAACTCAGTCTCAGGGCACCCATCGCACCTTACAGCTTGCTCAGCCCCCTCACTGCCATTACCTCATGTGTCCTCCGTGGCCCTGGGGCAGGTGGGGCAGGAAGGGCCTGATGTCCCCACATGGCAGAGAAAACCAGAGCAAAGACCCACAGCCAGGAAGTGGCAGAGCTGAGACCAGAAACGGAGTCCTAGCATTTCATTTCCAGTTTAGACTTATTTGCAGGACTCCTTGATGCCAGGGCTAGATCTTCATGCCCTTGGCCCAGGCCAGGCCCTCTATCATTGTGTGTGGAACTGAACTCACTTGGCCTGATCCGAAGTAAACATGAGTCCTGTGCTGAGTGAGGGGACGCCCCAGAGAAGCCAGCCCAGATGGAGCCTGCTCTGGGCAGGGGCATAGAGCTGCCTTCCCCCAAGTCAGGCTGGTTACGTCTGAAGGGCCTTTCTGCCCTTTGCAAAGGCATTATGGCTCACCTCCTCCCAGAGCCATGGTATCAAGGGTCTCTTCCTCTCTTCTTGAGAGCTCAGCTCAGAATGGTCTCCGGGGCGGGGTTGGGGAGGGGACCCGTTACAAGTTACCCCTCCCCGCAGGGTTATTCCAGCCGGCATCAGTCCCCTTCCCACCATGCCCCCTGCCCACCCGAGGTTCTGCAAGCCACGGGATCCCGGGACTGAGCACTATTGCTCTGCCTAGCCTCCCGGCACCCCTCCCAGCATCCCTTACTGCCCCCAGCGATATCCCTTTTCACCCATCTGTTCCCCCCGAGTGGGACAAAGACAGGCCTTTTCTTCCCAGAGGCAGCCCTCATTTCTGTGCCCTGGATGCCATCCTCTCCTCCCTCCTTGGAGGCCTTGTTCCATGCCTTGGCCTCAAAGGATGCAGGCATCCCCTCTCCAGACAAACGAAATCACCAGAGTTAAGGGATGGCCACCCAAATTTCTTAAAAGCTCTCCAAGCGATTCTGATGTGCCACAGGGTCTTGAGAACAGCCTGCCTTTTGAAAAAGAGAAACAGAATAGAACAGAATACAATACAACACAATATAACTGAATAACACAGACCAGACTATAATAGAAAATATCACGCGCTCTGCACATTAGAAGGCTAACTATTGTTGCTTAACGTTTTGTTTCAATAGCGTGTGCTATTGTACGAGTGTGAGTAGGCGTGTCATCCTGGGTCATGTTGTAAATGTCTTTGTTGGTGTGGATTATGGGGTGTGTGTGTGTGTGTGTGTTTGTGTGTGTGTGTGAAGCATCGCTCCAACTCCTGCCTTAGCTCCTGATTCTCTTTTACAGTAAAAAAATCTACCTCCTTGGCTGCTCTACATCTGTATCTGGCTTCCACATTCCCCACCCCTAGCCCCCAAAGCTTCCTGCTGAGGTTCCCAAGGTCCACACCTTCCGAATCTGGGGGCTTCTTCCCAGACTCGGTGTCCTTCCACCTGTCTGTGGGTTCGTTCAAATAAATGATTTTCACTCTGGGAATTCTCTCTGTCCACGGAGTCTGTCTGTCTCCAGTCTCTCACCAACTAACCCTCCTCCTCCTTCCTCCTGAATGTCTCATGCTCAGTATTCTCTCCAGCTTTTTTCCTTCCGCCCTCTTTTCTTTTTTTTATTAATTTTTTAATTTTTTTAATAAACATATAATGTATTTTTATGCCCAGGGGTACAGGTCTGTGAATCACCAGGTTTACACACTTCACATCACTCACCATAGCCCATACCTTCCCCAATGTCCATTACTCCACCACCCTCTCCCTCCCCTGTCTCCCCCCAGCAACCCTCAGCCTGTTTTGTGAGATTGAGTCTTTTATGGTTTGTCTCCCTCCCAATCCCATCTTGTTTTATTTATTCTTTCTCTACCCCCCAAACCCCCACGTTGCATCTCCACTTCCTCACATCAGGGAGATCATATGATAGTTGTCTTTCTCCAATTGACTTATTTCACTAAGCATGATACCCTCTAGTTCCATCCACGTCTTCACGAATGTCTGCCCTCTTTTCTTTGTTACCCTCTCCTCCCAGTCAACGGCTTTAGTTATTCTGTGTGTAAGCCTCCAAATTTTCATTCCCGCATTTCCCTCTCTTGAGCCCCGGCTGTGCTGCTGACTAGCCATGTGTCAGCAACCTCCTGGGAATGGACGGACACAAGTCCTGGGGAGGGGTAAACAGTGACGGGGCTCAATTCAGTCACACACTTGGCCGTGTCAGGCCGCGAGGCAAGCATCCCCATTTTACAAAATGTCATCCCCATTTTACAAAGGAAGAAGCTAAGACTCCAAGACACTGGGGGACGTTTTCATGATCACTCCTCCAACAGTGGAGAGGATCCTAGAGCCCATGACTTGAGATTTCAGTCCAGAGATCTTCCCCTTCGTGCCATGTAATAGAATTCCACAGGTGCAAAAACGAAGCTCCGTCTTGTTCATTAAACCAGAGGTTCTCAACCAGAGCTGTGCAACAGAATTAAGAATGCTTTACGAAACAGAGATGTCCAGATTCCACCTCAAACTTACTGAATCAGGATCTTCTGGGGAGAGAGGTTGGCTTGTTTAGCTTTCTATTTTGAAGTAATTACAGATTCACAGGAAAGTGCACAGAAATGAACAAAGAGGTCCCGTGCCCTCTCCCCCTAGCCTCCTGCAACACTGGCATCTTGCATAAGTACAGTCCAATATCAATACAATGAGCACATGGATGCTGCCTCCGTCCGCAGAGCTTTCAGGTCTCTCCAGTAAGACAGGTCCCATTTGGGGGGCGAGTAGGTAGTTCTGTGCAATTCCTGTCTCATACAGCGTTGAGTAGCTACCAGTATAGTGCAGATATTTAACTGTACATCAGCATCATATACCCTAGAGTAAAGCCTCTCACAGCTCCCATCCCCGAGGAAGACCATTCTGCTGCTCCCGTCCCACTATTCCTTCTGCCTCTCTCCCCAAGAATGCACCATCTCTTCAGAGCCACCCTGGCTTAAAATCAAGCCATAATTTACCAGCCCTCCTTAGGCCTACCTGCCCTCCATCCCCCTAGCCACCCCACAGCAGAAAAGGGCCTAATGAGGTCTCTTGCTTGGGATATGTCCTCACCCTTGGAGAGATGGCTCATTCATCCTTTGCCTTCTCATTGTGTAAAAGGGGAGGGGCCAGCAGGCCTGGGTGGAGCAAGGTGGGGTGCATGGGTGGGCTAGCCAAGCTGTTCTGGTGTTAGCCACTGGGGGATGGGAGCTCTCGTGGGCATCCATTCCATGGACACAAGCAAGGGAACAAGGAACTGTGAGAAGTGGGAGCTGAGCCCCTTCCCGTATCCCTCATAATAGACAATCATCATTAAAACTATGCTGCCAGGGGCGCCTGGGTGTCTCAGTCATTAAGCATCTGCCTTTGGCTCAGGTCATGATCCCGGGGCCTGGGATTGAGCCCCACATTGGGCTCCCTGCTCCGTGGGAAGACTGCTTCCTCTCTCCTACTCCCCCTGCTAGTGTTCCCTCTCTTGTTGTCTCCCTCTCTGTCAAATGAATAAATAAATAAAAATCTTAAAAAAAATTAAACTACTCTGCCTATTTTTTTCCATCCTCTGATGTCTTTTCCTCCCTTCACACCCATGGAACAATTAGAGTCAAGTGATTCATAAGTACTGCCCTTCAGAAAGCTCTGAAATTTGCCTCATAGCAGCATTCCTACACTTCTTACTATATGAGAAAATGAAAAAGAAACTTCACTTATTGAGATTAAATATATTTCAATTAACTGATATGTTTCAGCTTTAATTGATAACAAAACACAAATTGCCCATCTGAACTTCTCATTACAGCAACTGATTCACTGGAAAATTTACTACCTGACACCCAAGAAAGCACTAAAGAGAACACAGGCCCAGTGACTCTACGATCCTGTGACCCAGCGGTCTGGTTTCTAAAATCATGCGTTATCCAAAGCACATCCACTTTAATCATCCTATCAAGAGCGCTGGTTTTAAAGCCATCTCAGTACCTGGTCTCTAAGTCTGGAGAATATTATGGGGGCGGTGTACGTAGGCATGACAGGCCCTGAAATTCACACCAAGGGAAAGAGGTAGCTGGTAGTGGCTGGAGAAGGGGGGACAGGATGGGGGGCTCCAATGAGTGTTTGGGGGGCCACCTGGGGCTTTGTTAAGGCCAGAAAGAGCAGGGAGCAGGGCATCCAGCAAAGAGGACAGACTTTCAACAGCTCTGTTGTTGTCACCATGTTACACATCCACTACCAGCCCCACCATTGAACCACTGTGACCTTCATCATCACCAACACCATCGACACCTGCGTCCTCCCCCTGCCCCAACCACTGCTAAGACAACACAAACTATCTTCCAGGCAGATGCCAAGGAACATCACAAACTGAATGGACACTTCCCAGAAAAGAGTCCCTGGGAAGGTTCACCATGTATGTGGTGGGAGTGGAGGTCAGGGCTATTTGCCATACGCTGCACTAGAACACTAGAGGAGACAGTGCCCAGCCAGTAAGGAGAAGCTTGGGGACCAAGCCCCTCCAGGATGCAAAGAGGGCACGCCTATGGAGGGAACCTTCCAAAGTGGTGACCCTCAAGAAGACCTCCCATCTCTGAATCTCAGAGAAGGAGCAGTGGCGGAGAGCCATAAGAAAATGAGAATCACCCTGGGAGGCTGAGCCCAAGGGAGGCTGGACACTCACCATTACTGCTGTTGTCATCCACCAGGATGATCTCCTTGAGCAGGTGTGGGGGCGTGCGTTCGATGGCTGAGTGGATAGAGCGCAGCAGCACGGACAGCGCTTCGTTGACGAAGATGAACACGATGCTCACCTCTGGCAGGCTATCAGGGAAGGAGAGGTTGCGGCACCTAGAAAGAACAGCCAGGCTCTTAGATGTGTCAGGGACTTGGGTGGGGTCTCCCCAGGGGTTGGCCCACCCCAGGTCTTGGCTCTAGCTTTGCTGGAGGGCTCAGGAGTCCAGACTCTTCCCCGGGCCTCTTATGTGACACATAAGACAAGCCCTCAGTGTGCAACAGACAGGCTCACACCATTAAAACTGGTGGGAACCACCAGAGAGTCTGAATTTGTCACTGACAATCCCAGCTGAACAGTTGTACAATTAGCACCAAGGGCAGTACCTAGAATCCATTAAGTGGTCACCGAGTATTTACTGGAAGAATGACTCAGTATTTCTAGGATAGAAAATGCAAGCAAAGGGAAGTCTTCATCTTTTCAAAATGGCAGTCAACATCTAGGTGAAGGCAGACCTTTGGTGATCTGCCTCAGGAGAGAAATACGTGTCCTTCCAGAGACGTTGACTTCCAGAGGCCACTCTGCCTCACTCCAGAAGGCATATGTGCCTGGGACCTCTCCTACTTCTCATTCATCACCAGGATCCAACCTCCAGAACCAGGCTGAAACTAGAGCCAGAGTCTCCACATGAATGGGGGATGGAAGGATGAGTCCAATCTCATTTCACAGATGAGGGCACTAAGGCTGAGAGAGACTGAGTCCCCATCGTGAGTCAGCTTCCAAGACAGAAACCCAACTCTGGTCTCTGACATCTACACCAGGGTATTTCCTTCCAGGAAAAATGGTTGCTGGAGAGATTGCCTCTAACTGTCCCATTTCCCCCCTAATTCCCCTAAAACCCTGAAGTTATTGGAAGTCTCTTACCCAAGGGACTTGAGCAAAACTTTAAAGTCTGCATGCTCTTCTCCACGGGAAGAGGAAGGCATGACAACTGCAAGCATTGCCTTAGTGGGCAGGAAACCATGGCTAGTGCCCTGCTCTGGCTGAAAGGAACCATCCTTCCAGAAGGCATTGCCTCCCATCTTCAGGATAGTTGAATGAAAGCAAAGAGCAGAAATTATAGGCCGTGGGCTCAGAGAGGAGGCTGTCCACTCCCACCACTGGCCACGGATGGCTCCAGGGGCTCAGAGCTGGTGACCACGTTGTGTGGCTCCAAAATGGGAGGTGCAACCAGGTCAGAACACGTAATAATGAGCATAATAGCACAGAGTCTCTGCTTGTCGGCAATTAAAGTGCTGCAGGATAGGAATGGGCCTGTTCTTCCTTAATGAGGAAGGCTGCAGGATAACCAGCGCTGAGCAATTTGGAGAAATCACCGTGGGGCCCCAGCCTGCTTAAGAGCAGGAGATTAATAAACTAAAATCACTGTCTCTATGGTTACCAGAAATTTACAGAAACTTCTCCCATTCTATTTCCAGCTCTCCTTCTCTTTCACTAAAGAGGGGTGGGGGAAGGGGAGGAGTTGAACCTTTTCCCAAATGTGCCTCATTCTTACAATTTTAATAAAACCACCAGGTTATCAGATTGGTGTGGAAGGCATTCATTCTTGTATATCATGGAATAAATATTTATTGAGCTTCTTCTATGGGGCGGGTACTACTGTAGGCAGGGCGTGGATGAAACACCTGTCTTTACCGCACTTAGACTTTGACAGGGGAAAGAGCAAACATGGAAGCAAAAAAAAAAAAGATACAATCTCATACTAGTACTGAGATGAAAAGTAATGCTGAGTAGGAGGACAGGATGATGCCTTGGCAGCTGTTCCAGAAGGAGTGGTCAGGGAAGGGCTCTGGGAGGAGGATTTAGTCAGAAACTTAAATAGCATGAAAAAGCAAGCCGTGCAAAGGCCCGGTGGGGCTGAGGGAACAGCTCTGTGATGAGAGAGGAAGCCACAGGGGAAAGTGGCTCACATAAGTGCAGTGAAGGGGTGAAGGGAATGGAGAGGTGGAGAGGGACTTTAATGCAGGAGAAAGACTGGGAGGATTCTTTAAGCTCATTAGACTGTTTCCAAAATTTTTTGTTGTTGCCTGAGTGTGATTTTTATAAGGGCCATGAGAAAGTTTGTAGTTAGCAGTCAATTCCTCTGACGAGTGCTTACTTATGTCTATCGAGACCAGCAGCTGGCCTTTCCTTAGGCATGAAAACTGACAGAAGCATTCACACAAAACCTGCTCACTAACTGCATTTTTAAAATAATACTATATATGGTCAAACTGCTGGCACATGACCTTTATTTTTATTTTATTTTAATAAAGTATAGTAAACAGCTCCCAATAAGATCAGTACAGGGTACATGTTCGCTGTCCTTCCCACTAACCCCACCAGCAGGAAGACGGTGCCCCTGTGTCTGGAAGCATTTCTCCACAGTTCTTCGGGTCCTCAAAACCCCGCTAACTAGAGCTCCAGGTTGTTGATGGGTGTTTTCCAGAGCTGGGGGTTAAATGTCTTCCTCTACTCCCCTCCCTCCCTTCTTCCTTCTGAACATAACCACTCTTCCTCCCTATTCCAAGGAGACCAAGTTTAATCTCTCCCAGTATCGTCATGCCCACCCCAATGGTTTGAACGCCCAGGGTCTGGGAGGCGACTCCTGATGGTCTTTCCCTAAGCAGAATGGAAATGTTATATTTGTTTTATAAGCTAAACTCTGCTGATCACCATTTTTGCATGAAAGACTCTTTCAAACACAAGGTTTTTATACGCAACCGCTTTGGAACATAACAGAACACCTGGAGTTGTGTATGGCATTGGTACGTGTTTGTGTCTGTCCCCCTCTATTATAATGCAGTCCCCCGAGAGCAGGGGCTTTACTTTGCTACTGTGCTCTTGCCCTTAAACCAGAGTCTGGCACACAGTAGGTTGTTGGAATTAAATGAAGCTCACAGGGCTATTGATCTTATGGAAGACCTAAATTTCATATGCATGTCACTGACCCCAGCATATTCCTTTTTTTCTGCAAACCTCCTCCCTGCATCGGAGAGTCAGGGCCTCTCTCCACCACCTCCTCCCCTGAATTTATGGCCCCAGTTCCTCACGTTCATCTCAGGCGGCTCTCTGATTCTTGGTACTGTAAATAGGTGATCCCTCTGGGCCAAATGTCCTGACCTCCTTAAATCCTTCTTTCCTTCCTTCCTTCCCTCCCCTACTCTCCTGGGAGCTGCTCAGGGTCCTCCCAGCAATAACTGTGCCACCCTGGCCTCTCTCTCCCCGCACTGTGAGGCCCCCTTCAGTTTATGGGAACCTAACCTCACTATGGGTGTGGCCAAGCAGAGGCTAAAGGGTGGGACAAGAGCTCTGCCCCAACTTGCCTGTGACCCTGGGGGACCACTGTACCTCTAAGTCACGTCATAGAATAAGGGAGGCAGAAGAAATGACCACTCAGTCGTCTTTTCTTTCAAAAATTCTATAAAATTTGGGGTCTTCTATCTTTCACAGGGTGAAAACAAGACATTTCATTAAAGACTTGGTTTGCACACCTGTCCTCCCTCCCATGCAGCATCCGGTCACCACCAAGTGCCACTACACACGTCCCCTTACTGTCCTTAGGATTATGCAAGGGGACCACGTGTCCCGGTTTCCCCACGACTTTCCTGGTTTCAGCACTGAAAGTCCCAAGTGAAGCAGGACAGTCGGTCACCTTATAAGTAGACCACAACGTCCCCAGCCTTGTTGAGGGGAGGGACAGAGGGCTGCACACCCGTGCCCAGCACAGTGGCTGGCCAACAGCTGGGACTCGGTCAGTCCCTGCTGAATACATTGGTTCTACCTTCTGCTGAATACATCGGTACTACCTTCTCTAAGTTCCCAGCACACACACATCGACACACTGAAGCACAACTTGCAGTGCGGGAGAAAGGAGGCAAAAAGAAGGGGGAGGACAGCCTGTCAGGTGAGATGTCCACATACGTGCTGGTCACACTCACCATCGTCACTGCTGAACACTGAACTCAGGGCAGGAGCCTGTCTGCCACAGGGCAGCTCAAGGCTTTCAAAGGGAATACACATTCAAGAACCCCCTGGAAGAGAATTGTTCCAGACCCAAGCCCGGCACTTCTGCTCAGCCAATTGCTTTGCTCATCAACCCCCACTGCAGCCTCCCTCCCCACCCCGAGAGCTTTGCCTCTGTATTCACACTCCTGAGATGTCCTCCCCCAGCACTTCTATCCTCCAGGGTCCAGGATCTGGCCCCCACACCCTCTGCTCCCAGCACTCTGCTCCCCACCTGCTCTGGGGCTCTGCCTCTGTGCTCCCTGTTCCCTGCTCACCTCCCTAGGAAGGCCCAGAGGACAGGAGGGTCACACAGGCCTAACTGGCCTTCCCCTACTGATGCTTCTGGGGAAAGCCTGACTGTACAGGACAAGTTCCTTACTCATTTTGCGAAGAGGCATATTCTCCTATAAAATTAAGCCATAAAAGTTCCCTTTTTACTTTTATTCTTGTTCAAAGTCTAGCCATTTTCCACTAGAGACAAAAACAAGGCATTTCTGAGAGGGGAGTACTACGGCTGTCTAATAAGCTGGAATTGAGGGTCACAATAAACTCAACTTTATCGATCTCTCACATAGAAGGTGATGCGGGATGGGAGCCGCTACGCAGAGAGCTCTTGGCAGAGCTCCCCAAGATGGTTTTGATCTGCTTATAAAGCACATTTATATCAAGAGCTTCAGTGCACCGTTGCCTGCGAGAGGCAGGGAAGCAGTGGCCAAGGAAGCGAGGCCAACCCTGGCTCCCGGCGGCCGGGTACCACCCTGGGCACCGGCCGGAAGCCTCCGTGTGGCATGGGTGGATTCTCGCCTCCCTATGACTGTGGCAAGTCTACAAGCTCCCAGTCTGTCAGCGTGATAACTCACGGGGAGGCTGCTTGACCTGGGGTGGGAGGAGTGGGTAGACCTCTTCCAGGATGAAGATCAAAGTCAAATGTGAGCTGAGGCTTCCTGCCAGTGCAGGGGTCACCAGATCCAACTATGCCAGGGTGCTCGGAGCCGAGACAGGGCCTTCCTGGACCAAGCAGCAGCACAGTAGGAAGATGACATGCCCAGATCCCCTGACTGCCCACAGACCCTCTTTCTTCTCAGCCTTCTCCCAGGAGGCCCTCCCCTGCAGTGGTGGTCAGCACATAAGGGTTCAGGGACACCATTAACTACCTAGAACATAAACCCTGGGACAGAGCCTGGTCCCAGGGTCAGCACTGCCCTCTTGGTCCTTCAAGACTGTGAGTGTCCTCACCCTAGCTTTCCCCCTCCTACCTACACCCACAGGACTTGCTTTCTCCTCCTCTGACCTCACTTGGGTGCACTGCTGGCTTCTTCTAGAACTTTCCAGGTGAAATAGGCTCCCAGGCTTGCCTGCATCCAGTCTGCTGGACTTAATGAAACCCACGGATGAGGGCAATAAGAAGATTTTCATTGAGCATGAGGATAGTCAAGATTTTCACTCCCTCGGCTGGCACCTCTATTTCCATGATGTCTACAGCTAAGGGACTGCATGGTGCCTGCTACCCCTACTGCCCACAGACCCTGTACAGAATATTGAGAAATTATAATAGTAAGAATTTCCAGTTCCTGAGTGCTCATGATTTTGCCATATACATGCTAAGAGATGTATGGGTATTTTTACTTCTCCCCGCCTTTTATTCCCTCCTACAATCCTGTATGGCAAACACCATTATCCCCGTTATATAGATGAGGAAAATGAGGCTAAGACAGTAAGGTATTTTCCAGGGCTTAACCCTGGGCTCATTTGTCTCCAAAGCCTGTACTCAGAATCCCTGCTAAACTGGGTCTGTATCTTCCTTCCCACTCTCACCCAGAGATGCATCCGGCAAAACAATGGTGTTGTGACAAGCCAGAGACCTGGTGGGGCTGGGAGACAAAAGAGATGTCACTCTGGGCTGCTAACTCTTATGAAAGATGGAGAGGATGTCGTGTGCAAGGACGATTAAGTACTGTTGGGCACCCGAAGCCTGAAGCTCCTCCTGGTGCATCGTTCTCATTGGGATAAACAATCCCAGTGACTCCTCGTGTAAAGGGGTCTGGGTCTTCTGTCCTGTGGCCTCATCCTTTGCCCACCACTGGGGGACCAGAGACAGATTCCTGAGCTCCATGTAGCTACCAACAGCATGGCCATCAGCATACAGGGCAGCCTGGCCCATGAGCTGTGTGTGGTCAGATCTGGCAATAGTGAAGGAAGACCAGTGACACGGCCCAGCCCTCTCTTGTGGGAAGGTTGAACGTGAGATACCCCAGAAGGCAGGAGGGGAGTCTGGGGCAGTAGCAACGATGGGGTTGGAACAGGACAGGTCAGGGAGCTGGAGATGCAGACAGTCACCATTAGAGACAGTGCTCTAACACGTGAGTCGGGAGGATGCCCCCCTCGTCCATACCCGAACACGTGGCTTCCGGTTGTGTGATGACGTGACTGGGCGTGAACATCAGCCCACAAAGAAGCCCATCGGTCTGTGGTTGCTGAATGAGCTCAGCTCCTTGCTCCGAGAGAGCACACATGAGCCCCAGGAAGGAGAGGCCCGCTGTGATTCCTGGGCTGGAACGGGATCCCCGTCAGACTCCCACGGCCTCCTTTGGCTCACTTGCATGTCACTTTCATGCCATCGCAACATGTTTTTATGTGATTATTGAACAAACACCAGCATCTCCGCTAGCCTCTAAACTATACGAGGTCAAGATCCACATCTGATTTACTCACAGGTATCACTAGTACCTTGTACCACACTCAGCACAGAGTAGAAACTCAGAAGCCCCAGATGTCTGGCTGAATGAACAAATGAGTCAGCACTTGAATGGTGAACAGGAGAACTAATTCAGGCCCCTGAAAGGCCTGTGGGTGGGAATTCCAGCGTGACCCGGCAGAGCAGCCATCACTAAGCCGAACAGTAACTCGCTGAGAGAACCCTGGATGATTTCCTCACACGTACAGAGCTGCTGTAAAAATCATTATGAACTTGGTGCATTATTTTACGAGGAAGGTACAAAGGGACTCGGTAACGTGCAGGAGGAGGTCAAGCAGTTTGTAAATGAGAGCCCGGGCCTCGCAACCCAAGTTTTAAACATTGCTCTGCAATCTACGCAGAAAGCTTCATCTGTTTGCCATGTTATCCGGTTTCTCTTATCCTCCCATTCGACAGCACGGTACATGGAGCCAGGGTGGAGATATCCAGAGGCTTCGAGGACCTGGCGAGATGCCACATCTGGCTCAGCTGTGGAAGAGATGGCAGACATCTAAGAACTGGGAGCTTTCACTGTCTGCAAGGCGAGGGAAACAGGCCCGTCTGATCAGAAACCACAGATAGGTAAACTACTCAATAGATGTGATCATCAAAGTGTCCGGCTTTCATCCAGAGGGAGAGCTTCTACAAACATCTTTCAGGTGATTATACCAATTTAGAGAAAGGATCTGCTATATCAAATGTCGATTGTAAGTAGGACAAGAGGGAAAAGAGTCATTTGAAATGTAAACACCCAACACGAAGCAGGGAAACCCTTTGTTCCTAAAACATCTTACTAGAAGTCCAGGGGAAATGGAATCCATGGGGCTACATGGACAGCGGCCCAGGGAACAAGCCACGTCAGGGACTGAGCGTCTCTGTGTGGCGAATTTGTGGGTGAGCAGATCAGGCCTGTGGTAAGGAGAAAGGGCGGTGGGGGGAGGTGGACCCCAGGTCAGAAATAAGAGGATAGGGCATCTTTGCTCTCCATCAGACCTGGCTCCAGCCTCCTCCCCAGAACTCTGGGGCTGGGGAGTAATCCCTCTATTTGACCCGCCTGGCCTACCTCTCCCCTAGTGTCGGTGTCGATGGCCTGTCCCATGTGGCTTCTTGTCCACACAGCAGTCCTCTGGGTACTTAAAGTCATGGTCATGTCCCCCCAAGCCATCCCTTTTACAGATCCAAGACCCAGATGATACATGTAACAAAAAGTTAAATAGCAGTTACTCTGTGTCAGGCAGTGTTCTAAATATTACCATCGCTAATTTGTACATAGGAAAATCGAGGTACAGAGAGGCTGGGGAACGAGCTGGAGCTGAACCGGCTTGCACCAGTGCTCGGTAATGTAAGCAGAAACCACATCTATTTGTCATGTCCCCACTTTCTCTCTTGGCTCCTTCTCTGAACATACTCCTTTCTCTCTACCCCTTAAAATCCAATTCTGCACTTGTCATCTGAGTGGCAAAATAGACAAAACTATCCCCTCCCCCTGTAAAGACATTATATTTCTATTAATATAGCTCGAGATTATATTCTCTTTAAGAACAGCCCACATGGGGACGCCTGGGTGGCTCAGTTGGTTGGACAACTGCCTTCGGCTCAGGTCATGATCCCGGAGACCCGGGATCGAGTCCCGCATCGGGCTCCCAGCTCCACGGGGAGTCTGCTTCTCCCTCTGACCTTCTCCTCGCTCATGCTCTCTCACTGCCTCTCTCTCAAATAAATAAATAAAATCTTTAAAAAAAAAGAACAGCCCGCATGATACTCTTGGCCAATAACAAGCTTCACGTTAAGAACTGTTTT
Source organism: Mellivora capensis (assembly GCA_004024625.1). Classification (NCBI taxonomy): domain Eukaryota; kingdom Metazoa; phylum Chordata; class Mammalia; order Carnivora; family Mustelidae; genus Mellivora; species Mellivora capensis. Next base: position 28,567 of record PISX010007987.1, on the reverse strand, counting down.
CAGAACTGTTTTCCCTCAAGGGCTTTAGGAAAGGTGTGTGACCCCACCCCCAGCTGTGCGTGGTTAACATTTTCAATGCACTAGCAGAATCATTACTAAGGTTTCCCCCCCCCTTTGTTTGGAGGATGCTGTCATGGAGGGCACATCTACAGATCTCTGGATCGCCTCCATAGAGCCATGATCCCATCCAGAAAAGGTCATCCGGGCCGGGGAGGGCAAGGGTGACAAGGCAGTGTCCTAAACACACAAGACCCAGCTCAACATACTTGCTCTGCCACATACCACCTGTGGGAACTTGAGTAAGTTTCTCAACTTGACAAATACTCAGTATTCTTTTATAGGAAACAGGAGTAATAATAATGGCCCCCAAGAGACGGGAGGATGAAGTGAAATTAGAAAATACACATTAAGCAGTCGGCCCAGCATGGGCCACACAGTAAGTGAGCCAGTGGTAGGTCTTAGTCAAAATCATTAGCCCCTGAGTAGCAACTCCCATATGGTCCAGCGATCAGGATCCCAGCTGCTCCCCCTGGAACCACCCCCTTTGTCCCCCGGGGCTAGGTTTGTAATTTTGGGGGCCCAGGGCAAAGGGAAAAGATGGTGGTATTGACAAATTATTCTGAGTTTTAATCCAGTGACAGCAGAGCGTTGAAACCAAGCACAGGGCCTCTCCAGCCTCCCCAGGATCCTGTGCGACAGGCTGCACACTGCATGAGTTTTCTAACACTAATACTGCTGCTGCAAGAAAGCACTACACACTTGGTGGCTTAGAACCACACACATTTATTATTCTGCCGTTCTGGGGGTCAGAAGTCTGACACGGGCCTCACGTGGTGAAAATCACAGTGCTGGCAGCACTGCGTTCTTTTCTTGAGGCTCACAGTGATCATCGGTTTTCCTGTGTTTTCCCCATATCTAAAGCTTGCCCACATGCCTTGGTTTAGGGCTCTTTCCTGTCTTCAAGGCCAACAATGGTTGGTGGAGGGCTGATCCCTCTGCCATCCCGCTGGCCTGACTCTTCTGCCTCTCTCTTCCACTCGTAAGTGCCCTGTGATTACACGAGGCCCAGCCCGATAATCCAGGATAATCTCTTTATTTTAAAAGCAGCTGATGAACGACCTTAATTCCATCTGCAACCTTGATTCTCCTTTGCCATGTACTAGACCATAGTCATAGGTTCCAGGTATTAGAACATAGGTGCCCTTGAGAGACAGTTACTCTGTCTACTCTACATAGCTAGCCAGACCTACCGGCCCACCAAGTCCAGAGATCTCTGCTATGTGTCTAGAGTCTGCACCCCGAGGACCCTACAGCCCTCCAAACCATTCAGGCAAACCTGTGGCCACACCCCAGTGGCGGTAGCAAACACCCAGTCGCCTTGGATGGACTCTAACCTGCTCCTAGGGGGCCCGAGCCTCTGGCTCCAGACTGCATTCTTTCTCTGCTATAATCCCATTCCAGATCTTTCTGCTTGGATATTCACACAGGACCTCTCTAGTTCAGGAGTGGGGCTGGGGTGTGTGTATGTGTGTGTGCATGTGCACGTGCACACACACCCGTCCCAATTGCTCCATCCTGGGGCTGCAGAAAATAGTCTAACCACCCCCCTAAGTCATCCCCCCATGGCTTGGTCTCAAGCTTGAGCCCCCTAGTCCCTAGTCAGTCCAAAAGCCAGTCTACCCTACCCCCTGGGAGGGAGGGACAAGGACCTCTGGGGACACTGGAAAGAAAGATGACATGATCACTGACAGACTCAGGAGACTCTGAGGGTCTCCCGGCGAGAGGCAGGAATAGACCCTGCCAAGGCTCTGCCCTGAACTACCTTGGAGGTAGGCCATAGAGTTGCCATGGCAACTTAAAGCCTTGAAGCTTACCACCTGGAGCTCCCTTTCTCCTACCCACACCCAAATGCCCACTAGCTCAGGCACTTGTCCCTTACACTTTCTGCAGCTCCTGTTCGGGAATAACAACCACTGCCCAAAGGAAAGAATGAGGCATGCACCTGTTGTTGTGAAACCATGGGCTCCCAAATGCCACCTGCTCGACCTGCTGCCGCTGGCTGGGGGCCTGCCCGTACCTTCCTGCCCTGAGCTGGTAAGTGGCTTCAAATGCCCATGATCCTCCTCCCCCACAATCACAACCCATCTTCTCAGTGGTCCCCCAAAGATGCCGCCTCCATCCTCTCTTTCCATCCTGCCCGCAGAGACCATCCTGATCACTTTCTTACACACTTATGATTAAAAAAAAAAAAAAAAGCTTCATCTGCATGCAGTAAAATTCACAGATCTTAAGTGAATTTAATGAGTTTTGACAAACGTAATCCACACCCCAATAGCACTTGCTTTTCCCCTCTTCTCTTTTCACCCCTGGTGGGTTATTTGGGAGCCTACAGACAAGGAGGAGGAGGATGGGTCCTCTGTGTGCTCAAGCACACTGGGAGAGCCACAGGAACATTTGGAATTTTGCATCTGGGATTGGGAGAGATGGGGCTGAGTCCAGCCAGCCTGAGATGCAGCTTCTCTCCCCTTCAGTCCTGAGGCCTGGGTGTCTTTGCAACCTAGAAAGCAAGAAGGCAAATCCCTGCCCAGATCTGGCAAAGGTCTCTCCTGGGGTGACATCCAGGGGGATCACCAGAGGAAGAGACCGATGTCCTTTCTCTCCTGAGTCTTCTCACGTGGATGATGCTTGTTAAAACAATGAAGGGAGAATGAATGGCATTTTGATTTCCCTCAAAGCCAGCTGTCCTGGAGCCTGGAGGAAATCTCTCCTTTCTCTGCACAGACTTAAGAATCCAGAAGAGGCTAATAAAACTGACACATTTCTGGTTCCTCTGTCCTCCCTTCCCCAGGGGAGGGCCATCATAACTAGTAAAAGGAGGCTCCTTGAAGATGTCTCTCCAGATCCGGCCTCCCTGTTACAGAGGGCACAGAAGAACAGGGCTTCTGTGGGCCCCCAGCCCTGACTTACTCCAAACCTACAAGAATGGATCTTCTGCAAGGAGGCCAGGAGATGGTCTGCAAGCTTTCGGACCCCCTGCCCTGCTCTTCCACCACCTTCCATATGGATTCCCGCTATGGTGTAAGCCCCTTGAGGTTTCTGTCTGGTGCTTTACTGGGTGCCTGGCATACACTTAAAGCTCAATACATGTTTGTGGGATGAATAAATTAATAAATTCTAGCAAGCAGCTGGATGGACTTTTCTGCTTCTGTTTTTATCTCCTGCTGTGTATAAGGCCCTGGGTGTAGAATGGTCCCTTCAGCCAGATGACAAAAGTGGGTCAGATTGCCTCTTTCGGCACCAAGAAAGGAGACAAAATAAGGGGCCAGCCAGAGATGATGGAAGAGAGGGTGGAGTGGGATTTGGAACACCCATTTCCCAGTCCAGGAATGAAGCCAAGCATAACGTCAGGGTTAGCACTTGGAAGAACAAACCCAAGAATACAAAGAGCATAGTGCAAAATCCAAGGACACCTCTGGGAGCAGAAGTCCTCAAGGACAGTGAGAATGAAGCAGGGTCCACTTGACCAGACTCTTCTGGAGACTGTTCTCAGCACGGTGCTTCGTCTCCAGATGCTAGCTACCCCCACCCATCCTGCCTCATATCCTAACATTACCTGCAGCAAAGACATCATCCTCAGCCTTGATAATGGGTTTTACGTTCACCACAACAGTTTTCCCAGCAGTCAGAGACTTTCCCAACTCAGACTGATCGGCCCAGTACTATCAGGCTACGAACTGATAAAGCAGGCTCCATCCCCATTAGAGTGCCACCAATGGACACTTTAAGGCAGTAAGCGTGGTGGCAGTTACAAACACAAATTCTATTGCCAGACTACCTGGGTTCAAACCCCGGCCCTGCCACTAGCAGTCTTGCACAGAGGTTATAGTCTCTCCATGCCTCAGTTTCCCCTTTGGTAAAATGGGAACAAATAATAATACTGTCATATAATAAGCAATATATATACATATGGCTTATTTTATATACATATATATGTATATATAATATATATAATATATATACATATATATATATGTATGTGTCTGCCCCTGGTTTCTGCTAATAGTTGGTCTTTGGTCTTTGATCCCAGTTCCTGACATGGAGATCCTAAAACCCTTGTCATTTCCTGAGTGTCTGACACAGAGCTCCTAAATCCCTTGGAATTTCCTGCGTGATGGGAGCGTCTTCGGATCTAATGAGGTGATCCTTGGTGGGCCCTGAATGAGGCCGGTCACCACAAAGACCAAGCTATGATTAGAAGTCTGGAACTTTTGGCTTCACCTCCGACTCAATCCTCTGGACAAAGGAAAGGGGCTGGAAAGTGAGTTAATAATCCATCGTGCCTACATGACGAAGCCTCCACGCAGATCAAAGCACGGGGTTCAGAGAGCTTCCAGGTTGCTTCCAGGAGGATCCTATACCCTCAGTCCATGGGGACAGAAGCTCCTGTGCCGGGGACCCTCCCAGGCCTCATATATATCTCCTCATCAGACTGTTTATCTGTATCCCGTATTACGTCCTTCGGAATCCACCACTAAGTGTAAGCATTTCCCTGAGTTCTGTGCCACTGCTAGCCATTTGCTAGCAAATGACTGAACTCCAGGACAGGTGGTGGGGACCTCCCTTTATAGCCGGACAGAAGCACAGGTGACAGCTGAGACTGGTGACTGGCCTCTGGAGAGGGGGCAGTGTCGTGGGACTGAGCCCATAGCTGGCGGGACTGATGTTAACTGCTGGTAGGTAGGGCTAGAATGGAATTGAATTGTAGGGCCCCCAGCTAGGGTCACAGATGTGGCTGGTATGGGAAAACCCCAGAGAGCTGGGTTCAGAGGGACTGTGAGTAGGACAGTCAAGAACAGTGTGCGATTCCCAGACGAGTCCCTATTCCAGAAGGTTACTGCGAGGCGTCAAATAGTTAACAGAAATCAAGTGCCAAACTTGTCCCAGCAAACATGGCTCAGGCTACAGAAATGTTTGCCAGTATAATTTGGAACGGGATAATAGTAAAGACTTTGAAAAAATGTTTCCAAAATGAGTGAAACAGGATAAGCTAGGAAGCAATGACCTTGTTCCAAGGCAGGAATGTTTTTAGCGAAATTAACAAAGAGAGGCCCTGTTTCAGCTAAGCACACCCTTGTTTTGAGTGCTTCACCAACAGCTCTCTGATCTTGGGTGTGTGTCTGGCACGGGATCTGAAGTAGAACTGGATAGAGCTTTCCAAGTCCATGTGCAAAGAGAAACTTCATCCTTAACGCCCCTGCAGAGAACATGGGTGGAGGCTCACAGGGAGGGCTCAGCTCTGTCTTCTATCAGAGATGCCATTTTTCCTTCTAGGAAAAGTCACCTTGCCCCACGGTGGTGTGGTGGGGAGCGAGCTCTATTATACTGCAGCTCTGTGCAGAGGGAAGGTCTCTGTTATGATTATTGCTCAGAATTCTGCCCACCTGGAGTCCTTTAGAGATCTTTTGTCCACAAACTCAGGAAGCCCAGCCTGGACCCCCTACCCACCCCCCGAAATGTTCTACCTCCAGAGAGTGCTTGCAAGGGAGGCCTGCCCTTCTGAGAAAAGCCGCATGGCCTCAGTCCCCTCCACCCTTCACCCTCCTGTTTCTCTCCCAGGGAAGTGGGGAGGAACAGTGACAGGGCACATCTCTCAATGAAGAGTTAAGGGGCTCCGGCGTCAGTTGGCTCCTAATAAGACAGCTGCGGGCCACCCTCAAAGGCCAGGATTTGGCATCTAGACACATGGGGTCGAGTCTCAGCTCAGCTACATATCCAGCTGTGTGGTCTCAGACACAGCACTTGTTCCTCAGTTTCCCTAACTCTGAATGGGGAGAATGTGTTAGCTCCTTCCCCACCTCTGCTGCTGGTGGGTATGGTCCATGTGGGAAGGGCATTCTCAGGGCGTCAAGCACTGTGTGAATACCAGTCATTGCTACAGTCATGTTGCAGTCTGTAAGATCCACCATTTCCATAGCTTCCTTCTTAGTTCCCCTTTAATTTGGAACAAACCTGCATAGAGCGAGGCCTGAGTTTGACGTGAGAGCTGGCTGCAAAGTCTGCAGCTCCTGTGCCGGCCAAGATCAAGGCCAAGGCCCCTGCGAGAGTCCTGAGGTCCCAACTCCTCTGAGGATCCTTTTTCTGGAGCCTCTAGGTTCTGCGCATATCAGACCTGGATCTCTGCAACCCCAGGCATGGTCTCTGCAGCACTCCCAGGGGGCTGAGACCCTGGGGCATGGAGATAAAGTCACCCTCGGGATACTCCCAGAAGCCAATTCCATCCCAACACCTGTCTACTACCATCATGGTCCATGCTACCACCACCTCTCACCAGGATAGGCAGAAGCCTCCTGTCTGGTCTCCCTGCCCTTCTAGGCCCTTTCATTCTGTTCTCAACACAGGAGCCACGGGGGCTTTGAAAATGCCACGCGCCTCCCTTCGTTCCCCATCTCACAGAGTATAAGCACACCCCGTGCCAGCAGCCTACAAAGCCCTTTGCCTGTGATTCTCAACCTGGGCTGCACCCTGGAATCACCTGAGAGCCCTAAACAATACAGATACAGAGGGCCACCTCTAGAAACTCCTACCTAATTGGTCTAGGGTGTGGCCCTGGCATCAAGATTATTCTAAAACTCCCTATGAGTTCAATGTGCAGCCAAGTTTGAGAACCACTGCCCTACTTGATCTGCTTCCTGTGGCCCCTCTGACCTCATCTCCAACTACCGCCTTCTTGCTTGCTCCATTCCAGCTGCATGGGCCTCCTTTTTCAAACATGCCAAGCACACTTCGACCTCAGGACCTTTGTACTTGCTGGTCCCTCCATCTAGAAAATTTCCCCCCAGATATCCACGTGACTCACTTTCTCATTTCTTCTGGATGTTTGCTCAAATATCACCTTCTTAGTGAAGGCTTTTCTGACCACCCCACTAAAAATTCAACCCCTCCTCCCATCCCAGGAAGTCCTATTTCCCCTCTCCAACTTTCTATTTCTTTATAGCATCTGCTACCATGTAACAGGCTACATATTTTACTTCTCTGTTTTCTTTATTATGTGTCCTGGCCTATCTAGAATGTAAGCTCTGCGAGGGCAAGGATTCCCGTCTGTTTTGTTTACTGCTCTTTCCCTGTACCTAGACTACGCTGGCATATATAATTATCAGTAAATATCCTTTAAATGAATATATACTCTTCTAGCCCTTGTACGTTCTCAGCTGTTTTTCATCCCTAGAGCTCAGCCAAGTTCTCCTTGGGCCAGGAAAAACCATTCTCAATGATATAGTATACAGTATGAGCTCAATAAGTGTCTATGGGACTGAACTGAACTTTTCTCCCTAAAAGAACATAGCCTCCAAACCCATCAGCAAGATCTTTCCTGAAAAAGATCTTTATATCTGTCTTCCAGATATAAGCTCACTGTAGTTTGCAGCTTTAAGAAAAATTTTAAAATAAGGAGAAAGAGGGGGAAAGAAGGTTTAGGGGGGGGAGCTCACAAAAGTTAATGAGATTTTCTCAGCTATGGTACGTGCCCATACTTTTAATAATTAGGTGTAATAAAAATTCTAGCTGAACCTTAAAGGAACATCTTCTGTAACAAAGAGAAAAGTCAAGACAGACTTCTGTGTCGGGTGTAATGACTTGTTAGCCCTGGAAGATGGATATATTTTAAATACTAATTTATAGAAAAAAAATAATTGTTCATAAAAATGCAGCTAATTGGGTTAAAAAGACTTATTAACAGGAACACCAGATGACTCTAGAGCCCCTAAGGAATAAATTACATTATTAATCCTCAACGTCTCTCATGGAAAAAGCCTTCCCCCTGCTTAGCAGATGGAGAAACTGAGGCTCTGGGAGGAGGAGGAGAGTGATTTTCCCCATGAAGGCCGAGTCACAGACCCTGGCTGAAGCAGGAGAGGGACCCAGGAGTCTGAGTGCCCTGTTCTGACCCTGTTCCTGGCACCATGGTGACCCCCATCTCCCCACAGGCAGGTCGACAAGGGCCCAGCCACTGACTCTGCTCACCCACTGGGTCTGAGGTCAGGCAGGGGCCGGTCGAGGGGCAGGCGGTCACTGAGGTAGGCATTATAGCCGTAGTACTGGAACTGCTTCAGGGCCACGCGCCGGCCTTCAGGGCTGAGCTCCTGGCCCCAGTGTGCAAACAGAGAGGAGTCTGTGAAGGGCTCAGCTTCTGCCTCCTCAGGCTTGGCAGGAGCCTCTGGAGAAAGAAGGGACAAGGAGACAGTGGGTCAGAGTGCACCCCTGCAAATGCCATGACAACCCCTCCCCCTCCTTTACCATCACCTTGGGTAAAACAATCTTATCCCCATATTTGGGGGCTTTGGGGAAGATAGATTGTAATCTTCATGCTTCCTCAAACTCATTTATCCATCCATCCATCCATCCATCCATCCATCCCACAACCACTAGGCACAAGGGATATAGAAGTACATCCTACAGGGTCTACCGAGAGGCTGACGGATATGATCCCATGCCCCATGGCTTCAAGTCAGAACCCCCTCCTTTCCCCACCAGAGATGCTAGCCCTAGCCCTCAAATGGACTTCTACTTCTCTTTGCCAAGATCGCATCCCCACTCCCTGTCAGTCCAGAGCCTGTTCCATACCCAGGTCTCCTCACCGGACTTCTTGCTGGCCCACCTCCCTCTCCATTGTCTGGTCTGCTGTGTGTGGCCTGGCCCAGCCAAGTGCCATTTATCTGGACCCCCAGCCAGACTACCTTCTGCGGCTTTTGGGCTGTGCCTACCATAACAAGGAATCAGTGGTACAGAGTCACCCACGCACTCTGGACATTGGTCACTGGATCCCTGGTAGATCTGTAGGTAGGGGCAGCCCCAAACCAGGTCATGAGCTCATGGTTTTCCTGGAGCTTTCTAAGAAAATGAAAGGGACATTACTACCCATAAGAGTGGAAGCTTTGGATTCCACACAGACATGGATTCAAATAAATCCCTGCTCCACCATTCACTGGCTATAGGGCCACAAGTAAACACTCAACCTCTCTGTGTCTTGCTTCCCATTTGTAGGCAGGTATGCTAATACCAACCCACCCTCCACCCCCACCTCCCAGAATCTGAGAGGATCACATAAATAATGTACATGCAGCACTTGGGCCAGCATATGACTCAGAAAGGTACATAATACATGGTACCTGGCATAGCGCCTAGCAAGGGGAGCCTGGCCGGTCATTTGAGTCTTTCTTTTATGGGGGCAATAGGCAGGTCTTGCCAGGACATAGGCTGATGGGCCAGAACTCTGGAATTCGTTCTGAGAGACAGGTAGTCAAGGTCAAAAATCAGAGAAATCGGACAGAGATGCCAAGCCCACTTGCTGGTACCCTCCAAGCTCATAACATGATGTAAGTGAGAGATGGCGCTAGGAGCCTGGAATGAGCCAGAAACCAGAGGAAGCAGAAGTAGGTTAGGGACAGAAGACGCAGGCTTGGAACACACGCCAATGTCCCTTCAGCCATCCATACAAAGCCTGCGGGCATATGATACACATCTATGCCAGGAGCCAGGCAAGAACCTAAGGTTCCAGGGTCTTCCAGGTTGGGGAGCTCAGTGCTGCAGACACAGCTCTTACTCCCCTCTTCTCTTGGGGGACTCTTGTGAGAACCAATCTGAGAGAGGGGAAGAGGACTTCCAACAGCCAGGATCCTCCCACCGTGGAAGGGGTGCCCTGGAGGACAAAGCCTCTTTCACTGCAGGTACACAAAGGCTGTCATTGAGAGAAGGGGACTTTTGGGACTCCCCACAAATTAGAGAGTCCTTGATTCTGAAGCAGAGCAAGTACGCCGACGGCAGAGACTTTAGTCAGAGAGATGGCCAAAGACGTGTCATCGGGGCTGGAACACCCAGGCGCTGGGTAAGCCCGTGGAGGCACCTCACCTCTCCTGACCTGACTCACTCATAAGAAAGCAAAGCAGGGGACAGTCAGTCCAGGGAGGCCTGTCTCCCGAGGTGGCAGTCCTGACCAACTACACACTGGGTCCATGTGGCAATGGGCTGGGACACCCCTGAGTTCACAGATAAACATGGCAGACCGATTTTCCTTAAAGGGATGGAAGGAACTCAGCTATACAACAGATTAGGACCTAATAAGGAGGAAAATGCAAACCACGTAGCATTTCTATGACCAAACAAGGAACGTGGTGGCCACCTAAGGTTCCATCCCAGAACCCAGGGCACACTTGTCCCCGCCTCCGAGGCATGTGTGAAGGGAGGCCCAGGGCTCACGTGATCGTAAAGGCCCTTGCTATCTCTCAGATGTATGAGGTGTTCATTTGGAATGCTGGGGGTGGTAAGAATCTAAATCAGTGAGCCAACGGAATCATATAATATTTAAAAGAAATGGAGTTTTACTGCTCTCACATACCTACCTAAATGGATATTACCAAGTCAAATGAGATCAGTTAATGAAAAAATTATGATTCACAATTAGACCTATGTTGCATAAAAATGTATTATAAACATATTCAAGTCCGGGGTTCTACCATATGCTCCCGTCTTTTTGCTCAGCATGGGGATAAACCACAACAAACCAGAAAGCCTTGGGTCTTGAACGAGAAATCAGGGGCAAGGCAGTGCAAGAAGTCCTCTCTGTTGAATTACTGCCCAGAGCCAAGCACCGTGCTGGCCCGCCTGATGTCTTTATCTAAAGTTATCTCTGTCTTGCTCACAGGTGTGGACTCCATGAGGGGAGGTCAACTTCTGTCTCATTCCCTGCTGTGTCCCCAGCCCAGTACACATCTCTTGTGAGGGGCTCCATAAACTATTTCATTTAATTAATTCATTCATTTTTGGAAGCAAAGAAAGTTTCATTATCACAAGGACCGCCCATTGAGAATGTTGGCTCTCATTCCCAAAGCTGCATTGCCCACTGAAGCCAAGGGACAGCTTATGTATGTTTGGGGGAAAGAGGTGAATACGTGGGGGGGCAGGGGTGGCGCATGAAGAAACCTCGAGAAGGCAGGCCTTCAAACCTCTGGAGTTCTGCATTTTTCTGGAAAATGAAGCATCTGGAATGCTCATGTATATCAGTTAATTTGAAGACAAATGTGTCTCTCAACTCCCCATTAGGATTCTATGACCACTGGGTAAACAGGGAGTAGGGGTAAAAAGCAAAGTTAATGATTGATCAAGCATGAGGTTAAGTGGTGCATAAAACATCATTAGTAGGGAATAAAACGTGACCTGCAGCTAAGATAATAAAGCAACTAATACATATAGTCCTGCACATGCTCTCGAAACAAGTTAGGAACCACGTGTCTGGCCTCAGTTGTTTAGAATTGTGAGGTCTATTTTCCACATATGTTTACGTCTGCTCAGCTTCCTCTTATTCATTTTCCATGAACCATTTTAAATAAGTTAGTTGATAAGCACCCCGTAGTGGTTAGTTATTAGGCATGAAGAAACCAAATGAAAAGGTTAAAGGACCAATCCAAGGTCCCCCACTTTGTCAGGGGGCATTGGAGAAAGGTCTGGCTTGCTCCCAACTTCACATTCTTCTCTCTGTACCACAAATGGCAAACACTAGTCTGAGGGCCAAACCTGGCCCACCACGTATTTTGTAAATAAGGCTTTACTGGAAAACAGCCTCAACTATGGGCTTACGTATCATCTACAGCTGCTTTAGACCTCCAAGGGCCGAGTCAAGTACGTGCAACAGAGCCCACGTGGCCTAAAAAATCGAAAATACTTAACTATCTGGTCCTTTATGAAAATGCGTGCTGACCCCCTGCTCTACCTTACATGTGGCATCCGAAGGACTGATTAAGAGGGCTGGTTATCAGAATCTGGGTTTTACACTCCAGATCTACCATTCACTGGTTTAGTCTAGCTTACCTGAACCTGTTTCCCCAACCAGAAAATGTCGTTGATAATATTAGTACCTTTCTCATAGAGCATGTGTGCATATTTGATGAGACGTTCCATGTACGGAGCTTAGCACAGGGCCTGGCATGTCATAAATTATAGCTCCTGAGGAACCACACAGACCCAGAGCCCCTCCAGAGTGCCCTTCTTGAAATACCTCTTGAGTTCAGATGGGGAAGATAAATGGTCCTGTCCTGAGGTCCCCAGCTCTGAAAGATGTTGTTGCTGTCTAGCTCCCAGAGGAAGGGTTTCCACGTCCACTGACAAGCGGCCTACCCTTGGCTGGGCCTAGACCCAACAACTCCCTTCTCTCTCTAGTAAGAAAGCAGCCTGACATGGTCCTCAGCTAAGGAAGCCCATCTTTGACATGATGGTGTGATGGGCAAAGAGGCTCCAGGGAAATGCCGAGGCTGGGGCTTCTGGAAGGGTCCAGGGGCATCTGGACACATCTGGTTGGTGATGGGCCAGACCAAGGGCTGTCTGTCACCCCGGGTCTGTACACCTCAGAAGAAGTGTATCTCCCGATGGCTGAGAGCTCCCCAAGGACAGCTCACTCGTGACAGAGATTAAACAGGGCACAGTGAACACAGCCTGGACCAGAGCCAGAGTTTAGAGGTCCTGAGTACAGCCCAGACCCTCTAATCCCTGCCCATTTCTCACCCAGCCCAGGTGCTCTTCTGGGTCCCAGGGAGAGCAGGTTAATTAAATTTAATTTAATTAAACTTAAATTTAACTAACTTATTTAAACTTATTTAACGCTGAAAGGCCCTTCCATCAGACAGACACACAGCTCCTGTGCAACGCTCAGTCAGGGAGGCATTCCCCCAAATTCCCTCACTATGAGCTCTGTGGCATGGGCAGGCGGGGGCCCTGGGAGACATGGCAGACCCACAGGCTGCGGGGGGACACTGCCATGCTATGCCCTTCTCTGCACCATACCTCCAATGGCTCGCTGTCTCCTCAGCATGAAAGACCGAGGTACTTCACTTAGTCCCTGACACAGTGAAGGCCTTACAAGGCTCCTGGTGATCAAGACCCTGAAAGCCCCCTTGTCTTCTCTACTCCAACCACACTGGCCCCTCACCAGACTCACCACACACCTCAGGGCCTTTGCTCTTGTGCTTCTTTCTACACCGTGTGGCTAGCACTCCTCACTTCCTTTACCTCTTTACTTAGAAGTCATTTTCTCAGTAAATCCTTTTCTAAACATTCCATATCCGAGTTCCCTCTGCACCCACTGAAGTCCTTTTTCTATTTGTCTTGCTTGTTGTCTTTCCTGACTCAAACGTGAGCTCCGTGAAGTCAGGGATTTGCTCTGTTCTCTGAGGAACCCCCAGCGCTTAGAAGAGTGCCCGTTCTGGCAGGTGCTTAATGAGTAGCAGGAAGATGAATGGAGTAGCAGCAGCAAGACAGGAGAGGAGTCAGTAAGCCCCCGATCCATTAGGGATTCCCCACGTCCTCAGAGGGAGCTGAAAGGGGCTTGGAGTCCTGTGTCAGCAAGCAGGAACGTGAAGCCGGGAAAGGGCAGGGCAAAGTCCAGCTGTGGGCAGTTAATTTCCTACCTAGGTCACTTACACACAGCCTTTTGAGATGATCAGTATGCTCTTAGAAGCTTCTCGGGGAGTCCCACGGAATGTGGTCATTGGTAGCCAACCCCTGCCCTTCTCTCAGGACTCTTTGGCAAATCTCTTACATCAGAGAATTACCTGGAATCTCTCCCAAGCATCCAGAACAGGACAGCGCACGGAGGAACCACCCCAAAAAGCATGGGGAGAAGAGAGACAAGGGAGGAGGGAGGAAAGGCTGTGTGTGTTTCTTCCCTCTTCCTCTTTCTACGCTCACCGGGAAGAACTTGGAATTGGAAAGCCCACAGGAAGGCTCCAAAGTCCCAGAAACCCAGGTGCAGGGCACAGGGAAGTTGTAAGACCCAGAGTCTTCAGAAAACTAACCTAAGATGTCTTCAGGGAGTATCTGACTCAAACCACAGAGCCTCAGGGAGACCGAGAGTAAGGTCAGGTGTTCCCATTTTCCCCCAAAGTTCCCGCAGACGCGTGGCGGCCAGCCTTCCTCCTGAGCTCCCCCCGGCTCGGTCTCTGAGGTGCTTGCTAGAGAAATCCCTGTCAACAAACTCAAGGGGAGGAGTCCCCTGAAGGTTCACTAATCACTCCACCTTTTGAAGAGAAAAGGCACATTTAATGGGTCCGTGCAAAGCATGACATTTTTTTTTTTTAAGATTTTATTTATATGATAGACAGAGATCACAAGTAGGCAGAGAGGCAGGCAGACAGAGAGGAGGAAGCAAGCTCCCCGCTGAGCAGAGAGCCTGATGTGAGGCTCGATCCCAGGACCCTGAGATCATCACCTGAGCCATAGGCAGAGGCTTTAACCCACTGAGCCACCCAGGCATCCCAAAGCATGACATTTCTGATGCTGAGATGAGAGGCTGACTTCTTCCTCCTCTTTGACATCTCTCAGAGAAACCTGCCCTTTGCTTTGTGGGCACCCCCTGCCCTCTGGCCCAGGAACAACCATTTCTGCTCATTCCTAGAATGCCCTTCTCGGCCAGCATCTGGAAACTGCTGCTCGGTGGCTTTAACCCGAGGGGCTCCCATGGAGGCACCTCCTTCACTGCTGGGTTTTGGGAGTCATTGTCAAAAGAAGTTAACTCTTCTTATCAGACAATCAATAAATACTCAAGCAAGTTTACTGTGTGTTAGGCCTATTGCTGGGCACTGGAAATATAAACAGCACTCAGACTCCGTGCCTGTCCTCAAGCAGCATCCAGCCTAGCGGAAAAGCCGGTTGTATAGAGAATGTGATCAATGCTCGGATCCAGCGTGGATAACACGACACTGGGTCACTGGAGAGGGAAGACGTGCATGCAGGACAGGCTTCCCGGAGGAGAGAATGCTCAAGCTAGATATGAAGAGTAAGTGAGAGTCCTGGGCTCACTCTGGAGAAGGGCACCCCTAGGGCCAGACTAACAGCAGCAAAGATGCAGAAGCAGGAGAGGACACAGTGTGGGGCTCCAGGCGTCTGGACAGATGGCTATCCACAGCTGAAACCAGAGAACGAGAGCTGCTGGGGCCTCAGGAGGTCGGGGAGGGCAGGATGTCTGGAAGATCTCTAATGCAAACTGCAAGTCTGAAAGGCCAGGATTGGCTATATCAGAAATAGTTTCTGAAACTATAAGCACATATACAGATAGTATGCCAAAGCCCAACATGTTAACCATCACCCAAGGACTGTCTCAAGTGGCAAGATGCATTATTTGAGGTCCAGTGAGGAGGGAAACTGCAGGCCGATCTTGCGTGTCTACTGCCATCCCTCTGCCCCTTGAACTGATCCCTTATGCCCTGTAGCCCCGTTCCATCACGCTGCCCCTGCCAGGAGGGGAGGTCAGGCCGTCACAGTGGCCTATGTTGTGGGGTCTGTCCTTCCTATCACGGAGAAGAGGAAACTGCAGCCCAGAGACATATCCCCAGCCCCCGTCCATGTTGTGAGCCAAGACACATTGGCTTGAAGACTAGAAACTTCAGACCCCGGGAGACTTCTCAGCCAGTCTGCACTGGTTCGCTGCAACGTCCAACTACCGGAATACTTCCTCAGCGATGGTAGGCAGCTGCCGCCCCAAGTCCCTCCGGGTGGTCTTGCCACCCCAGCTGCTCTGGCTCTCTTCTTGGAGTACTCCAGGTCTTTCCAGCAGCCAGCAGCGACAAGGTGCATGCCTGGCCTGGCCAGCAGTCCCAGGACCTTGTCCCACGCTTCCACAAGCATGCATGCCTGTGCCTCGCCAGTTAAGGATATTTTGAGTATCACTTGCTCTGAACCTTTCCTGGGAGGCTCCCTATGAATAAGCATGCCAGAGAACTTTCACTTGGTTCATTGACTTCTCCATGTTAATGCCCAGATCTCATTGTGCATGATCCGTTTTCTGGAAAGTTCTACCCGTGATCACATGGGGCATCAGGAAACGCCACACTAGGGTCTCAGAGATATTCCCACAGTACCCCACATGCAACCCACTAATGAAAGCAGAGAATTACAGGTCCCCGTCCTGACAGCCTCCATGCTAATTCACGCAGACAGGAGGAAAACAGGGCAGGAAAGCAGCTTGCAAGGCTTTGGGCAATGAATGCAACAAAGGCTGCAGCCCTGAGGGTTGTGCCCCGGCACGCTTGCCAGGCACAAGGAGCACATCTGGACACTCTGGCCAGGCCTTCGAGGCTCGTGAAGCCACTGATGCTGGAAGCAGGAAGAACAGTTGCGTGAGGGCGGCTGCTGGGGTGAGCAGCCCAGACAAGGGCCTGCCCAGCTGCTTTTGCTCCAGGGTCTTGGCAGAGCTGAGACCACACAATGGAGTGGAAAGAAAATGGGTTTGGGAGTGAAACAGACATGTGCTGCTGCCCGGCCCCAGCCACGTCTGACGGCCTGCCTCCTCCAGGATCACACTGCTTGCGATTCCCATCTTTTGAGGCTGAGCCACTCAGCCGGCCCCTGCTGCACACTCACCGATGCTCTGAGACGCTGCTAGCTCTTTGGAGAAGCTAAAGCCCAGACCTCCCCCTAAGCAAGAACCCAAGACCCATCTCTGCTCCCTGGATTTATTCTAAAATAGCAGTAGAAAGGGTCACATGGCACAGTGGCTGCTGGAGGCCAAAGGGGCCTGGAGCTCCCACGGCAGGGGCTGGTCGAAGCCTGCCAAGGGACAGACAGAGTCCCCGGGAACTGAGCTCACATCACTTAGGACCCCCTAGCCCATTGCCCACGCTGAGCCATGTCTTCCCTGGAAGCAGCAGGTCTTGCTTCTGGGCCCTCGATTTGGGCACCTTTAGGGGTAACTTTCAGGAAAGTGGCAGAGCCTTCTTATTGCTCAGTTTGCCATATACTCCTCTTTCCTGGAGAGTTGAGCAGGCTGTGGAGAGTGCATGGGGAGGGGCCTAGCTTCTGCCCTGCAGTCAGTCCTATAGCCACTGCTATTTCTGCTTCTGCCGCAGGCCATGCTCAAAGCCAAAGCTCTGGGTGTTTGGTGCTGAGATCCAGAACCCAGTAATGAGGAGGCAGAGAGAAAGCAGGACAGACCGGCGGGACTGTGTCCCCGGTAGCTGCCTGCAGTGGGCACTAGAACCTGTGTGTAAAGTTTATCCAGGGGAGAGTCCAGCTGGGCCTGTCCCCTGGCCCTCCTCCTGGAGTGTTCTGGAGATCCTTTTCTCCCCACTCCTGGGGAGCTCTTCACTCTCTCTGGACCAGACCTGCAGCCTGGCCCTTCCACCCTCCGTCCTCTCCTGTGAAATGGAGCAGCCTGCCAAGGTGCTGTGTGGAGTCACTGTGGGGTCAGCTTTTAGAAGGATGAAGGCTAAGCATTAAATAATGAAGTGGGCCTTGCCGAAGAGCCCAGATAAGAACCCTTAAAGGATGCTTCCTTTTCTTCCACCTCATTTATTTTTTTTAACAGCTTTATTGGGGTGTAATTTATATACCATAAAATTCACCCATTTCAAATGTATAATTCAGTGATTTTTAGAAAAATTTTCTTCTATGCTAGAGATGCCTTGTTGCCTGTTTTATTGGGGGCTAAGAAGAAGAGGCTAATTGAATAACCAGAAATGTACATTTTTCTTGTCGGCTCTCAGTAAACTCTTGCCTGCTGGCTGCCCAGTGAGAAGTCACCATTATTCCTACTAAAGAGCCTGGTGCTTGGGCCCCACTAGAGCAGGCCAGGCCGGTCCCATCGAGGCCCACCGTTAGCCCACACTACTGCTGAGGCTGGGCTCCCACTGCTACACAGGGATGGATGTCAACCCTGAATGGCAGGTCACTCTGGGCTGCCTCCAGCTTGCCTTCTGCTGTGTTGTCCCCACAGCCCAGGACGTGTGTCTCCCTTCCCTCCCCTTCCAGCATCCAGCCTGGAGATCCAGCCAGCCTCTGTGCCCAGGGCCCCAGCCACCTTGAGGCGCTGAGAACTTTGGGAAACAGCGGACCGAGAGGCAAGAGGTCTCAGCCAGCTCTCACCTCCAACACTGAGCAAATCTGCTACACTTTGGGCCCCCTTCCTCATTTGGGCTGTAAGATAGACCCAGTGTTTGGGTTTTATTTGGAGAAAAAAAAGGACTTTAGCTCTTCATTGTGGTGCTTTACTTATCCTGGAAAAGCAAGACTCTGCCTCTAATGGGGCTCCCAGGGGGAAATTTTCAGATTTTTTTCAACACCCTTTGATAAGCTAAGAGCCCTGATAATAAGGAAATAAAGTATTCTGCATAAGGTATTTCCCCTCTCTGCTTCTAGAGGTGCATTACAATTCGAGCTAAAGGTCTTTTGCCAGCAGCCCTCACAATTAGGCTTTCTCTTCCAGGGATCCTCAGAACCCCTAAGAGAAAGAAGTGAAATCTGACAAGGGAAAGCTTGGAACTAATCAGAAGAAAGAAGCCCTGACAGTCTCAGGTCTGACACCGTTAAAATCTCCTGCACAACGACTTTATTCATCGAGGCAAAGGCAGCCTGGGAGAGCTTCCTCCAACACCTGAAGGATGTTGTGGGGAAAGAGCGAGACTCCTTCAGAAGGCTTCATGTCCAGGTAGGAGGGCTTCCTGCGGGGGCCCTGGAGCGGGCTCTGCCCTTGAGCAGCTGGCTGACCTTGGTCAAGCTCGGGAGACTTTCCGAACTTGTGCTTGCTCCTCTGTTCCATGGGGACAATGGTATCTACCACTAGCTCACCGCTAGCTCACCGCAGAGATGAAATGCAGAGGGGACCGGCAATAAAGTGGGAGTGGATTAGCTTCCTGCTACCAGGACGGCTGCGTGGTCTAAGGGCTGCGCCCGGGGTCAGTTTCCTGCGGGTGTTGTGACAGATGAGCATGAATGGAGTGGCGGGAGACGACATAAATGTATTATCTTGCAGTGCTGGAGACCCAGGGGGCTGATGGGGTTTCTTGGAGATAAAATCAAGGCGTTGGCACAGCTGTATTCCTTTCCAAATATTCTAAGGGGGAATCCATTCCCTTGGATTTTTGAATCTTTGAAACCTCTCCAGCTTCTAGAAGCCACTCACATTCCATGGCTCATGGTCCTCTTGGTCCAAGGCCGATGCCAATGACGACGGCTTGTGTCTACTTCTCATGGCACTGCTCTGGCTTCCTCTTCTGATCCCCTCTTCCACTTCTAAGGAGTCTGAGATTACCTTGGGGCCCACCTGGATCATGTAGGATGCTCTCCCTATTTTGAAGTCAGCTGACAACCACCTCCATTCCATCTGCAACTTTAATTCCCTGCTCCCATGGAGGGTAATAAACTCACAGGTCCCAGAGATTAGCATGTGCACAACTTTTTTTTGGGGGGGGGGTCGTTTTTCTGCCTGCCTACACTTTAATAAGAGTGCCATCACTGTGGGTTTTGCCATCAATAAAAAGCAAATTCTCATACTTTGCCCTCAGGGCAATAGGGAGGCAAAGGAGCAGAT
This sequence comes from Mellivora capensis, assembly GCA_004024625.1. Lineage (NCBI taxonomy): Eukaryota > Metazoa > Chordata > Mammalia > Carnivora > Mustelidae > Mellivora > Mellivora capensis. Next base: position 9,222 of record PISX010007987.1, on the reverse strand, counting down.
GCACATGAGGGTAGCAGGTGGCCGTGAGCTGTGCAGGGTCCTCATTCCCTGACCTTGAAGCTACCTTGGCCCTGCCTCCCTCACACCCCAGCTAATGAACAACAAAGGAGAGCTGCAGATGGTGCAAAGTGGGTCCTGTGACCAACATCATTCTGCCTCTGGTTCTTCTCCACTTGCTCTGATTGAACTATCGCAGTTTCCAACTGGCTCCCGACCATTGGCCTTGCCTCCCACCGCTGTGCTTTGGCCTAGGATTTGGCATTTGGCTACCCAACCCTCTGGGCTTTCAAAACTCTCTAAAAGCTGCAGTTCTATTGTTTTGGGGACAGGGGTAGGAGAGGGGGATCTCCTCTGAGAATCTGATGAAACCTGGTAATATGCACCAGAAAATGCACATTGACACACGCACAGAAATATCTGCCTTCAATTTCATGGGAGCCATGAGTGGTAGCATGATGGAAAGCAGGGGTTGGCAAACTTTCTTCTGTAAAGGGCCAGTAGCAAATATTTCGGGCTTATGGGTCATGTGGTCTCAGTCATAACTACTCAGCTCTGCTGTGTATGGAGAAAGCATAGCCCTAGAGGCTGGGTAAATGAGTGGGTGTGGCTGTGTTCCAAGAAACCAATTGATAAAAGCAGGCAGCAGGTCAGATGTGGCCTGTGGGCTACAGTTTGCCTGTCCTTGGTGTAGCCAGAGCCCAGACTGTGGATCCTGCCCCTCCACCTACTGGATGGGTGAGTCTTAACTGCTGTCTCTCAGTTTCCTCACTTGTAAATGATGATAACAATTCCTGCTTCATAGGGTTGTAGTGAGAAAAGTAGGAGTAAATCTGCATCAAGCTCTCACCAGTAAGCTCAGTGAAGTGCCAGCTAGGGTCTGTCTGCTGGTCAAAGCCTCCGCCTCCCAGAAGCTGGCTTTGATATACCTCTCTAGCTACTCTCAGTCGCTGGGTATCTGCCTCATGGACACAACCCCTGCCGAACTCAACCCCAGCCAGGAAGGACAAAATGCATTTATGATTCTAGATGTCCAAGTCCCTGAAAACACGCTGGGCAAGGCCAGGGATAGAGAAATCAGGCCCCATGCCCTGCAAGGGCTGGCCATGGTTAGGGAAAGCAGCCCCAGACAGGTGGGATAGGATTCAGGAAGGTGGCAAGTCCTAGCAAAGAACTAGAGAATGAGTTGGGAGTCTAGGGAGAAGCACCATTATTTCTGTCTGGGCGGACATGGCAGGCGAGGAATGGGATTTCGGCAGATCTGGGAGATACCGTATGCCGACCTCTCACAGCCAGACAGCGCCCATGCTGTCTCTGGAGCTGAGCCTGCACAGGGCAGGGTCCGGGCCTCGGTCGAGCTCTCCGCGGAGAGGGCCCAGCAGGCTGGGGCAGCCAGAGCTCAGTGTCTGTGTGCACACACTCATGGAAATCCAAGAGGACGTGATTCGCAATTATGCAGAATGGAACCTTCCATTAAAGGTCCGAGTCTTTATGCTCCAAGCCAACCATATAAAGAACATGTGAAAACCTCAGTTTAAGGAGTGATAAATGTGTGTATCTTAGGAACCAGGATTTATAGGTGCCATTATGAGCTACTTTAAAACAACCCTTTAAACCTAGAGTTCTGCCTAGGAGATATAATGAACTCCAAAGCACATGCCATCATTTTTTTCCCCTGAGAGCTGACAGCCTGGAGCTGAGCACCCAGACTTCTAAATATACACCTCACTGTTCACACATAAAACACAGTGTTTCCACACATCAATTTCTTGGAATGAACTAGCAGGTCGACCCTGATGATGTTCAAGTGGCATGCATCTCCTGGCATGAATGTACTGATGGGAACAGCTGGACTCAGCAGGGAGGAAACGTGGTGCCTTGCACTAGGACACTCTGCAGCCTGACCCACTGGACGCTTGCAGTAGCCACACCTCCGAGGTGCTGGGACGGCTTGGGGAGAAGTCCTGGCTCTGGGAAATCTGTAGCAGGAAGGAAGCCAGGAAGAGTGTGTGTACCTGTCCTCTGGAATATTCCCTCCTCTCCAGCCTCAGCCTCTCCATGGTACTCTGAAGCCTACAGCATCATCCTTCTGGTCGTCGAGAAACAGCCCCGTGCTGGAATGCAGTGGCTCCCAATGTTAGTGAGCATCAGGCTTACCCAGAGGGCTGGTGAAATCACAGATTGTCTCTGGGCCCCACCCCTGGAGGTGCTGACTCGGCAGGTGTGGGGTAGAACCTGAGAATATGCATTTCTAGCAAATTCCCAGGGGGTGCTGAGGCTGCTGTTTGGGGCCCTGCTCTGGGAACCAGGCTGGAGCAGTGACTAGAGTCCCAGGTCTCCTTCCAGTCTGGCTCTGCGGCTCAGGCCCTCCACGAGTGGGCAAGTCCCTCCTTCTCTTTAGGTCTCAGTTTTCTCCTGGGTGAATGCGAGGGGTGGGGCTGGCAAGATGAACTCAGGTCCTAAAATGCAGTGATTCTAGGGTGTTTCAAATCACAGACTCTGGCTCACACAGGGACTAGTAGCTTCCACTTAGAGGCAGAATGGTCAAAGGAACCCTTCTACCTCTAGCTCAACTCTTGTATCTTATAAATAAACAAAGTAAAGTCCAGAGAGGTTAAATGACTTGCCCAAGGTCACACAGATCAGTAGCAGCTGATTCTTAAGACAGGGAAAGGAGAAAATGCCCCCAAAGGCCCTCATTCCCTGCTCAGGGCTCCCTCTAACCCTCACGAGGATTCTGCCACCAACTCGACCAACGAGGATCTCCAGTACCTCGGAGGCAGCCAAATCCCAGAGCCTGAGCCTTGGGCAAACCAGTGAATCCCCCTACAGAGACCCCTCACCCATGCTGGTGTCTGGATTCAGATCTAGAGAAGCACCTGCAGCCCAGGTGTCAGGCCAGCACAAAGCTCCGAGGTTGTGGATGGAGAGGACATTAATCATAAGGTCTAGGGACGATTAAACCAGGCTCCCAGAGGAGGGTAGTGTTCCTGGCTTGCTGGGTTATCACCAGCTGTATCCTCTCACATGGGCATACACAGCTACACACACATACACACACGCACACGCACACACACACACAATCACAGAAGGTCACAGCAGCCTGTCCTGAAAACAGATTCCTCTAGTCCCAAGCCGCTGCTCACCACATACAGCAAGACCATTAAAAATGTGTATTTCAAAGACAAGAGAACACTTGTAAAAACAAGCTTTGAAGAAGAAATATTACGGGGCTCCACTCTGGTTCAACAGCCCCCATCTGAATCCTTCAGTGCAATTTACAGCGGAGAGGGATCTTTGGGGCTAGGGCGTTGCTGGGTTGGCTCTGTTCACAGGTTCCTGGGTTCCCCAGGCAATGGAGGGCCAACAGGACTTATTGTCATCCCTTCCAGCAGCTGTTGGCTCGCTGAGTATCTTTTCATTATTGTCCTTGGCCATAAATCTCCCAGCCCTGGCAGCTGTGCCTGCTTCTCAGCGAAGAGAAGTGGGTTTGTTCTTCGAAAAAGTTAACATGTAGGCCCTCCCAAACCCAAGCCCCTGCAGGACCCAGAAAGGCTTTGAATCCGTGTCAAAGAAGCCATCAAAGGAAATAGGCCATTTTCAAACAAAATCCATTTCTTGAGCATGACAGTAAAAATATTTATCACATGAAAGATGTGAAAACCTTTCTGATGTCTCAATGCTCTGTATTATGAATGCAGCATATGTCAGTGGAATGTGTGCAAAAAAAAAAAAAACAGTCATGCCTATGATTTTGATAGCAGGAAAAATTAGTCCTTTCTATCTGGCAAATTCTTAATTTACCAACCCAGTTGTGCTGGATGGGCACATGAGGCCAAGAAAAGAGGCAAGCCTGGCATTCAGCCAAACAAAATCAGCAAAGGCTTTGGACAAAGAGACTCAACATATCCAGGCCACAGGGAAAAGGGGTCCCACGCTTAGCTGTCTCTGTCAGCCATGGCTTTGGCCAGCATCCACACTCATACCTCACGTGCAAGGTCAGACAAGGCCACATCAGTGGGTCTCAGGATCAGTGTCTGAATTTTCTTCGGGGAACTTCATAATCATGACTGTTTGCCCCACCAAGGGATTTTCAAAGTGCATGATAAAGCTTGTTTTTATGCCCCAGAAAGGATTGTGAGGGAGCAAGCCAGCCCTCCTGAGAGACCCGTCTCCTGGGCTCAGCTCTGAGGATAAGAACTCTGCTTAGAGACTGTGTGGACACTGAGGTTCTACTGCTATGCCATGCCTTGAGGTTGGTGGGTGACCAGAGAGGGCACTCAGAAGCACAGCCTCCCATGTGCCCATGAGCATGTTCTTGTCTTTAGAAAAGAAAGGCCCCTAGCTCTAATTCCCTTTCTTTCTGGGCGAGTAGCTCAAACAGAAGCTGCCTAACAGGTCCTAATACACTGAAAGACACATTCGCCTGCCCTACCTTTTCTGGGTAACCACAGAGAGGCCAAGATTAAACTCCATGCATTTGGAGCTAGGAATGAAAGTGAATTCACTTATTCAATGAATTTTCATCAAGGTGCAGCTGTGCAGAGAGAGAACCTTGGCCTAGTGGTGAAGTACAAGAATTCTGAGCCACACTGTCAGAGTTTGGAATGTGGATTCCTGACTTACTAGCTGTTCGGCCTTGTGTAAATCACTTGCCCTCTCTGTGCCTCAGCTTCCTAATATAGAAAATTGGGGATAATCCTAATATCTGCTTCCTTGTGGGGTTATTGTGAGGACTGAGTAAATTAATAAAAGAGTCCCTTGTGTTCTATGTGCCACATAATCATGGGCAACTGTTACTACTGTTATGGGTCAGGTCCTCTGCTGGGTGTTAGGGATAAAATTGTGAACAGAAACAGTAAGGAGCTGTTGAAGTGGCTACTTCATGCTTCTAGGCCTTACCTACCAGTATCTGGTTCACAGGGTAAATTAGAATGCAAGACTCCTCTACCGCTCCCTAAAAGGATGGAGGAGACCCAGAGCCCACTGGTACCCTGGGATGAAGGACCTTGGGATACCCAAGAAAGGTCTGTCTCTGCTCCTGGCTCTCTACCTCTTTCCTGCTAAGGTCCAGGGAGGAAGAAAAGTCCAAAAAGCCACATCAGCGTAAAGGAGCCTAGCACCATAATGTGAGTGCCTCTATAACCAGACTGATCACCTCTGGGCTCAGGAGTTATGTGAACAGGTGGCGATTTTTCCTGCCAAGCTGGTCACACTGTGCAGGCCAGGTCCAGGAAACAGCACAGTCAGTCTGTAGGGGGACACCAAAGACTCCTCCCAGCCTGGGGGTCAATCCCCCAGGCTGCCTTCTGCTCCTGAGGATCATAACCCAATGGCCATGATACCTCGGCAATCACAGAAACCAACTGGGAAGCACAGCTGGGGCAGGGACCTGAAGGCAGCCTGAATGAACCGGAGAGGCCTGGAGGTGACAAGCCTCTCCACTGTTGGGAGTAATCAAGGGAAGGCCTCTAGACTTCCTCACACACCCATATTGCTCACCTTGCACAAGATACACCATGGTTAGTTCCCTGGATCATGGTCTTGGACAAGGTCAGCTCCTGCTGACCTCCTCTCCTCTCCCAGTTCCCAGTAGGAGGAATGTTCCTACTGCTTGTGTGCTGGGCACTGGGGAGGGGCTGACCTTGCCCAGTGGTCCTGCCTTCCTGAGCCCTCCTCTCCACGTGTTGTTCACCAGGTCAGTGCAGAGCCCATTCTGTAGGAAGATTCCCAAATACAGATGTGAGGCAAAGTGAGAGCCTGAAAGGACCCCAGGAACACATCCATCCAGACCGGCTCTCAGCCTCTACTGATTATAACTCACAGTAAGACCATATCTCGCATGACGCCAGTATGCACATGCAAATAGGCATTAGGGAAACCACAAGTTAAAAAGCAGTCTTTAGTCCTATGTGGGACTAATTCTGGTATATCTTATTTTATTCTATGATATTCTATTAAGAAAGAATGCTGGTTATTACCTAGGACATTGATTCCATGACCTACTAATGGGTTGGGACCCACATTTTAAAAAACACGGATCTAAAAGGGCTAGTATCCAAAATCTACAAAGAACTTATCAAACTCAACACCCAAAGAACAAATAATCCAATAAAGAAATGGGCAGAAGACATGAACAGACATTTCTGCAAAGAAGACATCCAGATGGCCAACAGACATATGAAAAAGTGCTCCACATCACTTGGCATCAGGGAAATACAAATCCAAACCACAGTGAGATACCACCTCACACCAGTCAGAATGGCTAAAATTAACAAGTCGGGAAATGACAGGTGTTGGCGAGGACGCAGAGAAAGAAGAACCCTCCTACACTGTTGGTGGGAATGCAAGCTGGTGCAGCCACTCTGGAAAACAGCATGGAGGTTCCTCAAAACGTTGAAAACAGAGCTTCCCTATGACCCAGCAATCGCACTATTGGGTATTTACCCTAAAGATACAAATGTAGTGATCTGAAGGGGCACGTGCACCCAAATGTTTATAGCAGCAATGTCCACAATAGCCAAACCACAGAAAGAACCTAGATGTCCATCCACAGATGAATGGATAAAGAAGATGTGGTATATATACACAATGGAATACTATGCAGCCAATAATAGAAATGAAATCTTGCCATTTGCAAAGATCTGGATGGTACTAGAGGGTATTATACTGAGCAAAATAAGTCAATCGAAGAAAGCCTTTTTTTCCCACTTAAATAAATTTGAATTTTACACTAAAAAAACATGGATCTAGATCAACGGATTGCAACCTTTTATAAATCAATGCCCCCTTTTCGTAAGTCTTAAAATCCTCACCCTCCTTTCATATTACTTGAAATTTGAAATAAAATAATTAAATATCCCAAATGAAAACTAATAAAAGCAGCAGGCATTTGGAGTATGTTTTTTCAAAGTATGTATGCCACCTGAACCAACTGTCCCAAGATTTTGATATGGACACCACCACCAAAGGAGAGAAGGGGATCCCCACTGAAAATAACTTAGCTAGGACAGTGGTTTCCAAGAGCTTCTGTGGAGCCCCTTGAGGAGGGTGGACCTCACTGGGGGTATGGGAGGTCTGAAGCCCCTCTCTCCCCCTTTCCCACAATAGCTATAATTTAGTCTATTTATATACTAGAATTTTGTATGGGAAACCCTTTAAAGGAGGGGTCAACGGCTAAAGAAGACCATTAAACCCCACAAGCTGGTGAACTCACCCATGTCATTTCCCAGGGGAAAGAATGAGGCTAAGTCATTCATTCCACCAGTAAGGTTCAGAGACTTGCTGAAGATGGCAACAGATAAGGCAAGGCTGGGGCAGAAATGAGAGTGAGGAGGACAGGACAGGTGGTAAAACCTGGACTGTATTCGCCACCCTTCAAACTGATTCAAAAAGGCCTAACAATAAGGATACCCACAGATCAATGAAGAGGCCCAATTCCTTAACTATGGGATTAGATTTCTAGAAGACTCAGGGTGGAAAAAGTCTCCCCTCCTGGGAATCAGAAGCCTTTCTTAACAGCTACATGTATCTTTGATTAATAAAAGATGGAAAAATTGATCATCCCTGGACAGAGGCAGTGTGTTTGGAGGAGAGCATCTTCCTAACCTGGGGCCCAAGAGGAGAGAGGCTCTAGATGGAGAGAGGACAGGATACCTGTGTGTGCCCACCAGCCACATATACTCCGGGTGCTCACGGTGGGGTAGGGAGGGGGGCTCTGCTGGCTATTGCACTGATAGGGAGAAGCCCATGCTGAGTATCAAGCCCATGGCGCTTGAGCACTTGCTCCATCAGCTGCTGCAGCCCTAGGGGAAATCACCTCCCACTTGATAATCAGAAATGTCCCAGAACTGCTCCTTCTGGCTGTAGCTGCTGCCCTCTCTCCTTCAGACAGGCTTTTATGACCTAGAGCCAGACAGAAGAGGCAAGGCCACAGACACTCTTCTTGGGGCTCCCAGCAAACTGCTCCCAACACAGCAGAGACGGCCCTGCCGATGTGATGGCCAGACAGAGGCATTTGAAGGGAACCGTGTCCTAGACTGAACCCAGGCCCGAGCCAGTCGTAAATGCCTCGGAGGGTTGGAGTCAGCCCAGGAGACATACCTGCACACACCTCTACACATGCGGGGCACAGACAGGCAGCACCCCTGAGGACACAGCTCACCCCAAGTTCTCAGCCCTGGCTGCCCATTAAAGCCACCCAGGGAACAAAACAACAATAAGCCTAATGATGCCCAGGACTTGCCCTAGACTGACCAAATCAGAATATCTGAAGGTGTCATCCAAGCATTTGTTTTTCCTTTTTCTTTATGCCTCTCTATATTCCCCAGGTGTTTCCAGTAAGCAGCCAAGATTTAAAATCACTAGGTTGGGGAAATGGTTTATAAAAGTCAGTGTATACATAAGAATCCATTTTGAAAGTCTGGTAAAAATACAGATGTACCCCAAGATGGCCCATCTCCCAGAGATTCTGGAGCAGAAGGCCTGGGGCAGGCATAAGTAGCTGCCCCTCCCTAATCAATAGAACTTCAAGTCAATCCAAAGCATCACAAATCACAAATAACAAGCAACCCTGAATGTCTTATCCCCTGAACCAATACCATAATCCCTTTGTATACCATCAGTGCCTTCTCTTCCATGTAGTAGTATATTATCATACCTCCTTTCACATAGCCTTGTAGAAGTTTCGGAACTGATGACTGAAGGGTCGGTTTTCCTACTTTGGGCATCATTATGTCTCATTTTCCTAAGGTCAGTATCTAAAGGCCCCTTCATGATAAAGGGCTCTTTGATATACACATGGGGTGGGGGTGGGGCGGACAAGGAGGTCTGTCAAGGACCTGGTCTGTGGTGGCTCCAAGCCCCTGGCTGGTAAGCCCAATCCTTCTTCCTTTGTGCTGTGCGGTTTCATAAATAGCCAAGTCTTGTTTTAAGATTCTGAGTCTTTTCTCTACGCCACAAAATCTTTAGGCAGTTCTTTTTTTTTTTTATATATAGTTGAGCATCATTTTTTTCTTTTTTTTTAAATTTCTTTTCAGTGTAACAGAATTCATAGTTTTACACCACACCCAGTGCTCCATGCAATGCGTGCCCTCCACAATACCCACCACCTGGCTCCCCCAACCTCCCACCCCCCGCCCCTTCAAAACCCTCAGGTTGTTTTTCAGAGTCCATAGTCTCTCATGGTTCATCTCCCCCCCAATTTCCCTCAACTCCCTTCTCCTC